>JXCR01143407.1:74641-91161 GCA_002079205.1 Phalaenopsis hybrid cultivar
TCCAGACTAAAACCTTAAGATCTCGGCCTAGACTCAACCAAATCACTTCAGGTTTGATCCTATGGACTCGTCTAAGTGAGACAAACACATCCATACGGCTAAGGTACCATGAAATCAAGCTTAAGTAAATGGAGAATCAAAATAAGCTCGGGAGGAGGAGGAGTTTTATACCTTTGCTCTGAGAAGGGAGGCTTCGATCAGAGGTGCTTGGCACGTTTGTTGGGGTTCAAGGAGGCTAGGGATTGAGTCCCTTGTCTTGGTATAAGGCCTAGGTACGAATTCAACCAAGCTCGATTTCATGTGTTGGTCTAAAGCTAAATTTGGGAATTTTAGATTTAGGCCAAAATCAAATGGATTTGAGGCTTCAACAATGTCAATTGATGATTGATTTTGATGTATAGGAATGTCATAAAGATTTTTCAACATTAATTGAGGCCAATTGACTAGGCTATGGGTTCAATTTGGTGAGATTAGGTCATATGGTCAAAATTGAGGCTTTGACCCAAATCAAGATTGGGGTCAAATCATGGACCAATTGAGCTTGGATTTGGTTTAGTTTGGTCATATCAAAAGTGAATTTGAGTTTGGGATTGGAATTGGGGTCAATTGAGATCAAATTGGTGGACATTTGAGTTGGATTTGGGGAAATTTGAGTCTTTAAAGGGCAATTTTGGGGTTTTGGTTAAAGATGGTCAAATTGGCCAAATTGGGTCATGGGGTAGTTGAAAGAAATGAAATTAGGAATAATTGGGATTTATTGGGGTTTTCTGGAAATTTTTGGAATTTTTGGGATTTTGGGTCAAAGAGGGGTATTTTGGTAATTAGGGGGTGTTTTAGGAGTAAAAGGCCAAGATGGGTATTTTCGTAGAGTTGAGGTACCGATCATCACCAATAAGCCATGGACCAAAGGAAACCCCATTTTGGGTCCTCTACATANAGGATTGGAAGTGGGGTCAATTAAGTTCAAATTGATAGACATTTGAGATGGATTTGGAAAATTTTGGGTCTTTAAAGGGCAATTTGGGGATTTTGGTTAAAAATGGTCAAATTGGCAAAATTGGGCCATGTGGTAGTTGAAAGAAATGAAATTGTGAATATTTTGGATTTATTGGGATTTTCTGGGAATTTTTGGAATTTTGAGATTTTGGGTAAAAGAGGGGTATTTTGGTAATTAGGGGGTGTCTTAGGGGCAAAATGCCAAGATGGGTATTTTGGTAGAGTTGAGGTACCAATCATCACCAATAAGCCATGGACCAAAGTAAACCCCATTTTGGGTCCTCTACATAGTGGTCTTAGCCAAACCATAGCCCTAGGGCTAGTAGGTTTAGGGGACCATCTACATGAGTATCCCAAAAGATAAAGGGATCTAGAAATTTGAGTTCAGGGTTGTGAGTGATTGTGAGTGTATATGAGTGTAGTGACTGTCTTAGCTCCAAACCAACACCCAGGGTCAACCCTAAGGTTCAGTAATCCTAATGGTTACTCATTTTGAGTTTCCCCATAGTGACCCCACCTACTAAGTATTTAGAGGTTAGGACCAAAATGTGGAACTCCAAGTTGAGTAAGGAAGAGGGTAGAAATTCTAATGGTGAGGGTTCCAAGTCTAGTTTTCTAGAAATAGTCAACAGGAAAAGTCCTATGGCTAGACCCTAGTCTACTAAAGAGGGAAAACTAAACCTCAACCAAAAATGAGGTCAACAATTTTAAATGACTTGGCCCATAAAATTATTTCTAAAGGTTTCTTTAGTCACGGCGGACCTTCCAAAATTTTCTTAGGATTTTATAATCAATATGCTAATTTCCATGATTATTTTAACAAAGGTTTCTCTGGTCATGGTAGACCTTCTAAAATTTTCTTGGGATTTAATAACCAATATGCTAATTTCCATGATTATTTTAAGGAAATGATAAAATTTTTTTTGGGATTTAATAACCAATATGCTAATTTCCATGATTATTTTAAGGAAATGATGTGAAGAATTTGTAAAATATTAGTCTATGTATAGGAACCTCCTCTGACTTTGGAAAAATAAGAGAATACTTCCCCAGATAGAGGCTACAACATGTCAAAATTCCGAGCCAAGGTGATGTGCTAATATGCATGGAGAATCAAATGATCCCAAATAGTTTTTAATTAATTAAAAATAAAATATGCATCAAATGAACTTGAAAATTGTTCCACATTGTTTCCTCTGTTCACTGAGCAAGAGGGTATTTTTATTTTTATTTTTGTGATTTTTCTACACAAAGTTATGAATTTTCTAAGTTAAGGGTATTTAAATAATTTAAAAAGCCCTATTTATCTATTTAAACAGCGTGTGTTGACTAGATCCTAGGCAGCTCCGAAGGCATGCGAGGAAAAATGCCCTATTATCTATTTAAACAGCGCGTTGCTGACTAGATCCTAGGCAGCTCCGAAGACATGTGTGGCGCGCTCTTGTTGGTTGCCGCCGGTTATCTATTAAACAGTGCGTGCTGACTAGATCTTAGGCAATTCCGAAGTCATGCATGGCGCACTCTGGTTGGACGCCACCGTCCACGTAGCTTGCTGACTCGGCCCACTGTTTATGTCTCGAAGTGCTGTCCGGCTCAATCTCCCCCATTCGTTTGATACACGCTTGATCAAACGACTCCCTGTCATCATCCCTGATACAATGATCCCGTGCCTGTCCACACTAAAACCCTAAGATCTCAGCTTAAACTCAACCAAATCACTTCGGGTTTGATCCTATGGACTCGTCTAAGTGAGACGAACACATCTATACTGCTAAGGTACCATGAAATCAAGCTTAAGTAAATGAAGAATCAAAATAAGCTCAGGAGGAGGAGTTTTATACCTTTGCTCTGAGAAGGGAGCGGTTAAGATGACATGAAATCAAGCTTAAGTAAATGGAGAATCAAAATAAGCTCGGGAGGAGGAAATTAATATACCATGAAATCAAGCCTAAGTAAATGGAGAATCAAAATAAGCTCGGGAGGAGGAATTAATGTACCATGAAATCAAGCTTAAGTAAATGGAGAATCAAAAGAAGCTCGGGAGGAGGAGGAGTTTGAGGCCATAAAATCAAGCTTAAATAAATGGAGAATCAAAATAAGCTCGGGATAATGGGGAGTTTTATAGCCATGAAATTAAGCCATTGTAAATGGAGAGCTCGTAAAGGCTCGGGAGAGTGAGTGAGGGGTTTTGATCCTATGGACTCGTCTAAGTGAGACGAACATATCTATACGGTTAAGAGGCCATAAAAGTAAGCCATTACAAATGGAGAGCTTGTAAAGGCTCGGGAGAGTGAGTGAGGTTATACCTTTGCTGTAAATGGAGAATCAAAATAAGCTCGGGAGAAGGAGAAGTTTTATACCTTTTCTCTAAGAAGGGAGGCTTCGATCGTCTAAGTGAGGCGAACACATCCATACGGCTAAGGTACCATGAAATCAAGCTTAAGTAAATGGTTCAAAATGAGCTCAGGAGGAGGAGAAGTTTTATACCTTTTCTCTGAGAAGGGAGGCTTCAATCAGAGGTGCTCGGCACGTTCGTTGGGGTCCAAGGAGGCTAGGGATTAAGTCTCTTATCTTGGTGTAAGGCCTAGGTATGAATTTGACCAAGCTCGACTTCAGGTGTTGTTCTAGAGCTATGGTAGAGGCTCTGTGGAAGGGGGATTTGATGGGACTTTAACTTCTTTCACTGTTGTGAAGGTGTGGGTGAAGTTAATTTGTGTTTGATGGACTGTAGAGGTGTATTGGGTTCTGTCCTGGTTTCCGACAAGGTTTTAAGCTCAAAATTGAGCTCCAGAAATGGGAATGGGTGAGGGAAAATGGTTGGAATGCACTGAGGGGATCTTAGGGAAGCTCTGTGTGAAGTTTGGAGAGGCCTCTCTAAGAAAATTTTAGCACTTAGTTTAACGGCCATGGAGGTGGACTTTTATAAAAATGGGGTTATGGTGGTTGTCATGGCCAATTAGGAGGTGTAATGTGGTGCTTGGGTGGAAGGCAGAGGAGCTCNAGGTAGCCGGCCGGCAAGGGGGAGGTGGCTAAGAGCTCAGAGAACCCAGAGGAATCCATCACAACAATTTAACGCAAATGTGCTTTGATTTGTCAAAGATATCTTAAGCATGTGCATTTTTGGAAATAAGATCACCTAATTTGGGGGACCTTTGGTCCATGGCTTGATTTAGGTGGTTTCATGTGTTTGGATTCGTCACTAAGTCCAACTAATGGTTGTGGTGGAGTTAATTTGGTGGCTTTAGGGTGGTTAGGTCACATTTAGTGTATGGGTCCAAGTGGGTGCAAATGACCAAAACTTGGGTTTGGGCTAGGTTAGCAATGTCAATTGCCCAAATAATTATTGCATTTGGGGTATATGATCATAAGGAACAACTTTGGTGAAGGATGGAAGTGGTTTTGAGTCCAATTGAAGGGTCAATTTGAGGGAATTTTGAACTTTAATCAATTTGGTCATGTTGGGCTAGGCTTTAGTCTAGCATGGGTTAGTCTTGGGCTAAGTCCAAATTTATTGTTATAAATAGTCAATAGAGACCTCATGAAGATTTTCCAACATGAATTGGATGCCAATTTGGAGGTTAAGGCAATCAATTGGGTGGAATTTGGGGACTTACTAATTTGGGGCTAATTTTGGAAGTTTGGATTTAGGCCAAAATCAAATGGATATGAGGCTTCACCAAGTTCAATTGATGGTTGATTTTGATGTATAGGAATTTTATCAAGATTTTGCAATATTATTTGGAGCCAATTGACTAGGCTATGGGTTCAATTTGGTGAGATTAAATCATATGGTCAAAATTGGGGTTTTGACTCAAATCAAAATTGGGGTTCAAATCATGGACCAATTGAGCTTGGAATTGGTTAATTTGATCATAAAAAAAGTGAATTTGAGTTTAGGATTGGAATTGAAGTCAATTGAGATCAAATTGATGGGCATTTGAATTGGATTTGGGGAATTTGGGCCCTCAAAGGGAAATTTGGGGGTTTTGATTAAAGATGGTCAAATTGGCCAAATTGGGTCATGTGGTAGTTGAGATAAATGCAATTGAAAATTTTTACGATTTATTGGGATTTTCTGGGAATTTTTGGAATTTTTGGGATTTTGAGCTATGGAGGGGATTTTGGTAATATGGGGGTGTTTTAGGGGTAAAAGGCCAAGATGGGTATTTTGGTAGAGTTGAGGTACCAATNCTTTCCTCAAAATTAATGATGGAAGAAGAGGAAAGGTTGATGAAAATTCTGAAAAATTTTAAGAAAGCCTTTGGATGGAAAATTGCTAATATTAAAGGAATCAGTCCTTCAATTTGTATGCATAGAATTCATATAAAAGANCAGCAATTATAATTTCCTCAAAATTAATGATGGAAGATGAAGAAAAGTTGATGAAAATTTTGAAAATATTTAAGAAAGCCTTTGAATGGACAATCACTGATATTAAAGGAATCAGTCCTTCAATTTGTATGCATAGAATTCATATGGAAGAGAACTGCAAACCTAGGNTTGTACTTTAACTATTATAATTTCCTCAAAGTTAACAAAGGAAGAAGAAGAAAAGAAGATGAAAATTTTGAAAAATTTTAAGAAAGCCTTTGGATGGACAATTGATGATATTAAAGGAATCAGTACTTCNTTCTACTTTACCAATTATAATTTCCTCAAAATTAACGATGGAAGAAGAAGAAAGGTTGACGAAAATTTTGAAAAATTTTAAGAAAGCCTTTGGATGGATAATTGCTGATATTAAAAAAATTAGTCCTTCAATNACTTCAATTTGTAAGCTTAGAATTAATCTGGAAGAAAACTATAAACCCAGGGATGATCCACAAAGGAGATTAAATCTTGTTATGAAAGAGGTTGTTAGGAAAGAAATTTTAAAGTGGTTAGATGTNAAGATTTAATCCTGTTATAAAAGAAGTTGTAAAGAAAGAAATTTTAAAGTGGTTAGATGCTGGAATTATCTACCCTATTTTAGATAGTGCATGGGTTAGTCCAATCAGTTTGTTCCTAAGAAAGGAGTAATTGTAACTGTGAATGAGCATAATGAGTTAATACCTACTAGACAAATTACAGGGAAAGGAATAACTGTAACTGTAAATGAACATAATGAGTTAATACTTACTAGATAAGTTACAGGGTAGCGAATATGCATTTATTATGGAAAATTAATTCTTGCCACTAGGAAAGATCATTTTCCATTACCTTTTCTAAATCAAATGTTGGATAGACTAGCTGGGCATAAATACTTTTTTTCTGGATGGATATACTAATTATCACCGAATTCAAAAATCTCTCGAGGATCAAGAGAAAACAACGTTTACTAGTTCTTATGGTACTTTTGCTTTTAGAAGAAGGCTTTTTAGTTTATATAATACCCCTACAACATTTCAACGATGTACGATGGCAATTTTTTGTGATTTAATTGATAAAGGGATTGAAGTATACATGAATGAATTTTCAGTGTTTGGAACTTCATTTGACTCATGTTTAAAACATTTATCTAAAGTTCTTAAGTACTATGAAGAAATAAATTTAGTCCTTAACTGGTAAAAATATCAATTTATGGTACCAGGAGGAATTGTACTAGGACATCAAATATCAAAAAATGGTATGGAAGTTGATCCTACTAAAATTAAATTGATCGCTAATTTACCTTATCCAACAAATGTAAAGGAAATTAGGAATTTGTTAGGATATGATGGATTCTATAAGTGATATATTAAAGACTTTTCAAACATTGTTAAGCCTTTATGTCATTTACTGGAGAAAGATGCAATTTTTAATTTTGATGAGGAATGCCTAAAAATTTTAAGTTATTAAAAAAAATTTCGCTACACCAATTATAGTTTCACCAAACTGGGAAAAATCTTATGAATTAATATGTGATGCTAGTGATTATACTATTGGAGCTGTTTTAGAGAAAAGATATGATAAAATTTTAAAGTTATTTACTATGCTAGTAAAACTCTTAATGAAACTCAAATTAATTATCCAACAATTGAAAAAGAGTTATTAGCAATAGTATATGCTTTTGTTAAATTTAGATCATATTTAATTGGAAATCATTGTGTAGTGCATACAGATCATTCTGCTATTAAGTATTTATTAAAAAGAAGGATGTTAAACCTAGACCTATAAGATGGATTCTTCATTTGCAAGAATTTGATTTTGCAATATTANGAGATTGAATCCTGTTATAAAAGAAGTTATAAAGAAAGAAATTTTAAAGTGGTTAGAGGCTGGAATTATCTACCCTATTTTAGATAGTGCATGAGTTAGTCCAATTCATTGTGTTCCTAAGAAAGGAATAACTGTAACTGTAAATGAACATAATGAGTTAATACCTACTAGAAAAGTTACAGAGTAGCGAATATGCATTTATTATAGAAAATTAATTCTTGCCACTAGGAAAGATCATTTTCCATTACCCTTTCTAAATCAAATGTTGGATAAACTAGCTGGGCATAAATACTTTTTTTCTGGATGGATTTATTAGTTATCACCAAATTCAAAAATCTCCCGAGGATCAAGAGAAAACAATGTTTACTAGTTCTTATGGTACTTTTGCTTTTAGAAGAAGGCCTTTTAGTTTATATAATGCCCCTACAACATTTCAACGATGTATGATGGCAATTTTTTGTGATTTAATTGATAAAGGGATTGAAGTATACATGGATGAATTTTCAGTGTTTGGAACTTCATTTGACTCGTGTTTAAAACATTTATCCAAAGTTCTTAAGTACTATGAAGAAATAAATTTAGTCCTTAACTGGTAAAAATATCAATTTATGGTACCAGGANTATGAGTTAATGCATACTAGACAAGTTACAGGGCGGTGAATATGCCTTGATTATAGAAAATTAAATCTTGCCACTAGAAAAGATCATTTTTCATTACCCTTTCTTGATCAATTGCTGGATAAACTAGCTGGGCATAAGTACTTTTGTTTTCTGGTTGGATATAATGGTTATCGCCAAATTCAAATATCTCCTGAGGATCAAGAGAAAACAAAGTTTACCAGTCCTTATGGTACTTTTGCTTTTAGAAGAATGCCCTTTGTTTTCTATAATGCCCCTGCTACATTTCAAAGATGTGTGATGGCAATTTTTTATGATTTAATTGAAAAAAGGATTGAAGTATTCAAGGATAACTTTTTCAGTGTTTGGAACTTCATTTGACTCATGTTTATAACATTTATCCAAAGTCCTTAAGCGCTGTGAAGAAATAAATTTAGTCCTTAACTGGGAAAAATGCCAATTTATGGTAGCAGGAGGAGATGTATTAGGACATCGAATATCAAAAAATTGTATGGAAGTAGATCCTGCTAAAATTTAAGAGATCGCTAATTTTCCTTATCCAATAAATATAAGGGAAATTAGGAGTTTTTTAGTACATGATGGATTCTACAGGCGATATATTAAAGACTTTTCAAAGATTGCTAAGCCTTTATGTCATTTACTGGAGAAAGATGAATTTTCAAATTTGATGAGGAATTCTTAAAAGCTTTTAAGTTATTAGGAGAAAAACAAATCACTGCACCAATTATAGTTTCACCAAACTCGGAAAAACCTTTTGAATTAATGTGTGATGCTAGTGATTATGCTATTGGAGCTGTTTTAGGATAAAGATATGATAAAATTTTTAAAGTAATTTACTATGCTAGTAAAACTCTTAAAATAATTGAAAAAGAGTTATTAGCAATAGTATATGCCTTTGATAAATTTAGATCATATTTGATAACTTAAAAAGAGTTGTTAGCAATAGTATATGTTTTTGATAAATTTAGATTATATTTAATTGGAACTCATTGTGTAGTGCATACAAATCATTCCTATTAAGTATTTAATGAAAAAGAAGGATGCTAAACCTAGACTTATAAGATGGATTCTTCTTTGCTACTAAGTACTTAATGAAAAAGAAGGATACTAAACCGAGACTTATAAGATGGATTCTTCTTTTACTTCATTCTGCTATTAAGTGCTTAATGAAAAAGAAGGATACTAAACTGAGACTTATAAGATGGATTCTTCTTTTACAAGAATTTGATTTTGTAATAGTAGATTGGAAGAGGATTGAAAATCAAATTACCGATCATTTGTCCAGGCTTGAATTAGAAAGACTACTCTATTTTGAAAATAAAATTAATGAACTTTTTTCAGATGAAAAATTGTTCACTATTAATGAGTGGTGTGTTCCATGGTATGTCGACATTGTCAACTTTATTATTAGTGATATTATACCCTATGGAATGACATATCAACAAAAGATGAAATTTATTTATGAAGCTAAGACTTATTTTTAGGATGACCCATTTTTATATAAACAAGGAAAGGATATGATTACTCAAAGAAGTGTACCAGTAGAAGAAACTTATGAGATTATCCAAAAATGTCATAATTCTAATTTTGGGGGAAATTTAAGTGTTGATAAAACAACATACAAAATTTTACAATCTGGATTTTGTAGGCCTATAATTTTTAGAGATGTTAATGCTTATATCAAAACTTGGGATAGATGTCAAAGAGTAGGCAATAATTCTAGAAGAAATGAGATGCCCCTCAATTATATGCTCGAAGTTGAAATATTTGGTGTTTGGGGATTAGATTTCATGGGACTATTTATACCATCTTTTGGAAATTTATATTTTGTTAGCAGTGGACTATGTATCCAAATGGATAGAAGCTATTGCTTTGCGTCGATGTGATGCTCAATGTGTTGCACAATTTTTGAAAATGAAGATATTTTGTATATTTGAGATGCCAAGAGTTATCATTACTGATGGAGGAAGTCATTTCAGAAATGTCATAATGGAGAAATTATTAAAGAAATATCATATAAATCATAAGATTGATATTGCTTATCATCCTCAGATAAGTGGTTTGGCTGAATTATCCAATCGGGAAATTAAAATAATTATGGAAAAATTTGTGAATCTAACAAAAATGGATTGGTTAGTCAAACTTGACTATGCTTGTGGGCTTGACTGCATATAGAACTCCTATAGGAATGTCCCCATATAGGCTAATATTGTGAAAAGCTTGTCACGAAAAATATGTAAATCCAACAAAAATGGATTGGTCAGTCAAACTTGACTATGCTTTGTGGGCTTATAGGAGTTGTATACATAACTCCTATATGAATATTCCCATATAGGCTAATATTTAGAAAAGCTTGTCACTTACCGGTTTAACTTAAGCATAAGGCATATTGGGCAATTAACAAGTTCAATTATAATTTGAAAGATGCTGGTGAGAAAAGATTGTTACAATTAAATGAGCTTGAAAAGATAATGAATAAATCTTATGAAAGTGACAAAATTTATAAAGAAAAGATGAAGATGTGGCATGATCAAGGGATTCTTACTAAAAATTTTCAACCATGGCAACAAGTTTTGTTATATAATTCAAGGTTAAGATTATTTACAGGTAAACTTAAGTCTAGGTGGATGGGCCCATTTATTGTGATTAAATTTTATCCTTACGGAGCTTTGGATATTAAAGATCCTAAGTCTGAGAAAATATTTAAAGTTAATGGACATAGACTGAAACCTTAATTTATAAGGGATCAACATAAGTTTAATGATGGAATGATGTTGGGTCAACCAGAGTAAACACTGGTTACGTCGGGCTGACGACGTAACAAGCACTTTGTGGGAGACAACCCATAGTTATCAGCGTGTTTTTATTTTGATTGTAGTTTAATGTGTGATTAAGAAAATTTGGGGTAGTATTTTTGAGAATATTATGTGTTTGTATTTATTTTAAGACTTTATTTAGTGATCTAGACATGTTAAAATGAGAATTTGGATGTTAAGTTGACTAGTGGAAAAATGTGCATTGGAGCTTAAGCGCGGCAATTTAAAAACATGTGAAAAATTAATACTCTAGAAAGGATAACCGTCTAAAAGTTTGCAAAAATGTGCCAAGGCAGTTTCTAAACGTGTCTAGGAGTTATTGGAAGGATTTAGGCCTATAAATAGAAGGGTTTAGTGAAGGAATTTCACCTCAGATCATTTCTAGCCCAAAATTCTAAGAAAGAAATAGATTTAAGATGATGTCTTCATGGGAGATGAATTTGAAGAAGAAGGAGGAGACCGTGAGGAAGAAATTCATTGGTCAAAGTGCACAAGAAATGTATAACAGTTTCTTAGCTGTTAGTATTGAAGGGATATCAGAGAAGATCAACAAAATTGAGAACATGTCTGTACTGGAGACTAAGGTATTGGAGATTCATGCACATCTTGAGCATAGTTGATGGCAATTGAAAATGCAATTTAGCCACACCAGTTATATAGAGGAAGCGGATAAGGAGATGTTTCTTAAGAAAAAGTGGATTGAAGAAGATTGCATCAGAACATGTCACCACCGTCCGTTTTATCAACTTTATATTCCAGTTGCCCCAGGAGAGACAAATGAAAGACTTAAATTTGTTCTTTCTGATGAAGAATGAAATTAATTTCTATGTTTAATGTTATGTTTCTGTGTATTTAAAGTCGTTGTCTTTAAGTGTTTTAGTGTTTAAGACTTGCTTTTAGTGTTTGTGTTACTTAGGTGTTTAATTTTGAAAGATTGTTAAGTGTTTGTATTTAGGAAAATTTTCTCATCCAAGACAATTTGCAATGAGAACTAAGTGTTGAAATGTATTTGTACTTGTTTGTGAATTAATATAAGTTTGTTTGGGTGAAATTTTATTTAATTTTAGCCTCGAATTATAGTTATCAAAGAGAATTTTGAGATAAAGGAGAGTTACACGAAGTTGAAAATAGTCATTTAAGTGTTATTAGACCATTTAGGGGTGGTTTCCTTAGGCAAATAGTGCATTTTTGTTTAATTTGAAATTTGATAAAATCATGCGCTGAAGCCTAAGCGCCACATCTCACGCTTAAACGCGAGCAAACCCGAGAGGCAGGCACCTAAGTGCCACTTACCTGTGCTTAAATGCCAGTTCACGAAAATAGGTTCGCGAACGGATAAAAGTCAATTTTTTAGCCGAAAATCACCATTTTTACGCCTCCCGTCACCTTCAACCTCTCAAAAACGTGATTTTGGAAGGCTAGGGCACATCTAAAGTGAAGATTTCTTGGTGGAATCAAGTGAAATTTGCTAGATCCAAGTTCCTTGAGGTAAGAGCTTTACTTCTATATAACAAATTTGGATTTTCACCATATATTTTGAGCACATTTGGACAAATTCGAAAATTCACTATTCAGAGTAAAAAATGAGGAAAAATCTATGGAAATTGCAAGGGAAGTTTAGTTTGTGCTTATGGAAGTTTAGTTTAGTAATTTAAACTTGATTTTTGAAGTTATTGTTGGAATTTATCAAATTTGGTAGAATGACACCAAGAATGAAGAGGAGCAAAGGCAAAGCCCCTTTCGATTCGAGTAAATTTGTTAGTTCAAAAGCTCAAGATCGGTATAGTGATGAGTTGCAATCATGCAAACTGATTCAAGAGCGATGTTTTAGAAATTCAGGTGGAGACGTGGAAGATTTAATTATTCACTGGCAGTGGGAAGAATTCTGTTGTTTCTCTGTTGTGGCAGTTGTATCTGTTGTGAGGGAGTTCTATGCAAATCTCCCTAAAGCTGAAGATAATCGAGTTTTGGTTCGAAGAAAGTTGGTTCCTTTTTCTCCATAGGTAATCAACTTATTTTACTATTTACCACCGTATACGTTATGTTTTTATACAAATTATAGTCCTACTGAAGTGGAGTTAGATGAGATTTATTTCTTACCTGACTATTGGGAGAGGACTTTGGAAGATCGCTAATGAGAGGAGAGTCAACTTCCTAACTTCAAAGTTATGTGCACCTTCAAAGGCCTGACACTATTTCATTTCTGCTCGTCTGCTTCCGACCAATCATCTCAGTAAAGTGACCAAAGAAAGAGTGACGTTGAACTATTGTATTCAAGAGGGAAAGCTCATCAACATTGCAGCTTTGATCTGTCAGACTATCATCAGTTCTGCTACAGTTGTTACAACTGCAGGTCTGGGATTTGGTTCCTTGATCTTTTCTTTGTGAGAGCAGGCTGGATTTAAATATGATAGCTGGGAGGAAGTGTTACTACCTCTAAAGCCTATCACTAAGGTGAATGTGAAGACTTATTTAAGCATTCAAATTTTGCCTAGAGAGGAGGATTTTCTCGGAGCTATGGAATGGAGACGTCTGCTGCTTCTACCTCTGCTGCTTCTACATCTAGACCATCTACCTCATGTGCTTCTACATCTCGAGGTGAGTCTACTAAGACTCAAGATCAATTACTGTAGAGGATGATGGATACTATTAATTTTATCGATGATGGGGTACGAAATTTAGAGCATTTTGCAGAGCATACTGATAGGTATATGTCGACGTTATTTCAGTGATGGTTTGTGGGGTTGCCCGTAAGAAGTTATCGGTCGCTGGAATCAAAATTCCGTCGCCCGCTTCGGAAAGACGTTGAAGTATGAAATCAATCTGACCCCATATTTTTCATAGTTTAAAATGAAAGAGCATTGTACCTCAAATCCTGTACTATCCCGAAGGATAAACACAAGAATTGAGGATGAGGCTCAATCAAATAAACTAAGGAAAGTATGACGTCCGTCTGGTCTGCGAAACCTTTGTATTTGCTGACAAGTTCCCCTATTTAATATAAATGATTAAAAAGGGTTTATATTAAGCTGGGTTCAGACATGCTTCCTAAAAGGGCAAGCCCCTATAGTTGATTACGTCTTAAATGACCAAAGTCACCTAAGAAGACTCTCGATAAAAATAAGAAAATATTATCTTCAAGGAATTTCAAAGAGTAGGACTCTTCAACAAAATCAGACGTAGTGGTGTGAAAGGGGATTGGTTCAAATTTGGAACATTTTTTTTTAGAATCCAAAGGAAGAAGGACTAGGGGATGTCATGGATCCAGAGGAGAACTCCGGTGACTTCCCAAGCTATCTTAATATTTGGCTTCAGTTTTGAGGAGAAATATTTAGGTGTTTCATCCGGTCAATTTCATTAGTTAGGGCTTACATTCGTGTGAAATGATCACACAAATAGCTTGGAAGATTTGAGGATTTAGGTCGTTACAAACAACAACCTCATAATCCTAATACGAGTTAGGGCTTATATTATATAGCAGGGCTATGCAAAGGCCTAAAGATAAGGTGAGGATTTGAGTTAGGGCTTATATTATATAACAGGGCTATACAAAGGCCTAAAGATAAGGTGAGGATTTATGAGTTAGGGCTTATATTGTATAGCAGGGCTATACAAAGGCCTAAAGATAAGGTGAGGATTTATGTGTTAGGGCTTATATTGTATAGCAGGGCTATGCAAAGGCCTAAAGATAAGGTGAGGATTTACGTTTAGGGCTTATATTGTATAGCAGGGCTATGCAAAGGCCTAAAGATAAGGTGAGGATTTACGTTTTAGGGCTTATATTGTATAGCAGGGCTATACAAAGGCCTAAAGATAAGGTGAGGATTTACGTTGCAAAAGCAAGCAAATCAAAGTCCTATGGCTTTGTTGTTTAAGTCTAAGGAAGAAAGATTGGGTTAGCTGGGGAAGATGAATTCCTATGGCTTTATTGTTTTAAGTCTAAGGAAGGAAGATTGGTTTAGCTGGGGAAGACATGTTTTGCTGTTGAAGATGGCCGTGTTGCCCACCAAGCTAGCTCCAAGCTCCTGCTGCAACGAGTTTGAGTTATCTAGTGTGTCAAGTTGTGCTGCCCACCATGCTAGCTCCAAGCTTCTTGCCGCGATAAAGTTGAGTTATCTAGTGTGTCAAGTTATAATGTCAAATCAGGTGGCCCTATGGTTGAAGTTCTTTAATTTTTACAGAGGGCATATTAAAGTTGATTGGAGCGACACCGGTTAGGATCCTACGGTTCCCTCATGGAGGGGTATATTAAAGTTGATTAGAGGGACACCGATTAGGATCCTACGATTCTCTCGTTCCGACACCACTACGTATTAAAGTTGATTAGAGCGACACCGGTTAGGATCCTACAGTTCCCTCGTTCCAGCATCACTATAAAGTTGATTAGAGCGACAGCGGTTAGGATCCTACGATTCCCTCGTTCCGGCACCACTATTTTTTATTAGATTCACTTAGTCTAAATGAACTTATCAAACCCAACTTAATGAGTTCCATAATTTCATTTAATGTGGGAAGCCTCATTAGCAACCGTAGGTTACCTACTCCGAGGGATTCCCAATCATCCGATAGAGATGTCTTAATTTACTTGAAGTTGTAGTTTTTTTTGTGATGTTTGTGATTAAATTTTGAGTTGTTTTATATTTTGAATGTTGTGGCGGTGAATTTAATCTTTTCGATTTTAATTTTTGTTTTGCGGCTATCCTAGTAGTTTTAGTTTTCATGGAGGGTGACATCGTTGTTTAGCATGCAAGTTCGTAGTTTTGGGTTATGGTTATAGTTAACATGCAAGTTTATGTTGTTTTCATACATGCAAGTAAATGCAATCTTATGGTTGTGTGGCTATCCTGATGGTTTTAGTTTTCATACAGGGTGACATTGTTGTTTAGCATGCAAATTATGGTTATGTGGCTATCCTGATGGTTTTAGTTTTCATGTAGGGTGACATCTTTGTTTAGCAATGGCTATCCTAGCAGTTTTAGTTTTCATGCAGGGTGACATCATTGTTTAACATGCAAGCTCGTGGCTATCCTGATGGTTTTAGTTTTCATGCAGGGTGACATCTTTGTTTAGCATGTAAATTTGCAGGCATGCAGGGTGATGTCGTTGTTTAGCAAGAAAATTTGCAGATATAAAAGTACAGTATGAGAAAGAATGTTGTGGCGGTGAATTTTATCTTGGTTGATTTTAGTTTTGGTTTTGGGTTATGGTTATAGTTAACATGCAAGTTTATGTTGTTTTCATACATGCAAGTAAATGCAATCTTATGGTTGTGTGGCTATCCTGATGGTTTTAGTTTTCATACAGGGTGACATTGTTGTTTAGCATGCAAATTATGGTTATGTGGCTATCCTGATGGTTTTAGTTTTCATGTAGGGTGACATCTTTGTTTAGCAATGGCTATCCTAGCAGTTTTAGTTTTCATGCAGGGTGACATCATTGTTTAACATGCAAGCTCGTGGCTATCCTGATGGTTTTAGTTTTCATGCAGGGTGACATCTTTGTTTAGCATGTAAATTTGCAGGCATGCAGGGTGATGTCGTTGTTTAGCAAGAAAATTTGCAGATATAAAAGTACAGTATGAGAAATCATCCTGATGGTTTTTGTTTTCATGCAGGGTGACATCTTTGTTTAGCATGCAAATTTGCAGGTATAAAAGTATAGTATGAAAGTACAAGAAGGACAACGCTAAAAACTGTAAAAGTGTACCTAGCGAGTCTTCTCGTTCCACCACCTGAAACTCAAAATGCATGTCAGAGCATTTATGTATATAGAGCTGGAAAAGTAAAGTTTTGGAAACCTTCCTAACTCTATGTTGTGTNTAGTTTTTGAAGAGCAGAAAAAGTAAGTCCTGGTGGTTTTCCTAACCCTATGTCATATTTTGGTGAGTCCTTA
>JXCR01143407.1:127052-166310 GCA_002079205.1 Phalaenopsis hybrid cultivar
TTAAGGTTTTAGTCTGGACGGGCACGGGATCATTCTATCGGGGACGATGACGGGGAGCCATTCGATCAAGCGTGTATCAAACGGACGGGGGAGATCAAGCCGGACGGCGCTTCGAGACATGAATAGCGGGCCGAGTCAGCAAGCTACGTGGACAGCGGCGTCCAACTAGAGCGCGCCACGCATGCTTTCGGAGTCGTCGTAGGTTGAGGTGCACGCGCGGTTTAAATAGAAAAGTAGGGGTATTTCCTTATTTATTTAATCCCCAAAACTTCAAAAATACAAAACTTTTTGTAGGAAAATAACAAAAATAAAATAAAAATGCTCTCTTGCTCAGTGAAAAGAGGAGAATAATGTGGAATAATTTTCAAGCCCATTTGATGCATAAAATATTTTTAATTAATTAAATACTATGTGGAATCATTTGATTTCCCATGCATATTGTCACATCACCTTGGCTTGGAATTTTGACATATTGTAGCCTCTATAAGGGGGAACATTCTCTGATTTTTCCAAAGTCAGATGAGGTTTCTATACAGAGATTCATATTTTTCAAGTTATTTCACATCATTTCCTTAAAATAATCATGGAAATTAGCATATTGGTTATTAAATCCCAAGAAAATTTTGGAAAGTCCACCATGACCAGAGAAGCCTTTGAAAATAATTTCATGGGTCAAGACATTTAAAACATCCTTAATTTTTTCAAATACTAAATCACTAAGATAATTAATTTTGGAAAATATAAACATTTAAATGACTTGATTTTTGATCTCTATTGTGACTTATGATTCAGAGAACTCATCATAAAAGTTTCAAAATATTTTGAGTTCATTTAATAACTTAAATTGATTTTTAAAGATAAATACCACTCTTAACNTCATAAAAATCACAAAAATAATAAAACTCATGGAAATGTTCTAAATTGTTTCCTAATCACTTAAAAACAATTAGAATATTTTTCCTGATTTTATAAATAAAGTTATTGAATTTCAAAGCTTAAAAATAATTTTTTAAAAGGCTAAAAATGAGTTTTCACTAAAATTAATTCCAATAAATCAAGAGGAAAATCAAAAAAATATAAAATTTGCTTCTCTAAGTTCTCTGAACATAGTGAGATTTTTCAAACATATAAAACTTAATTTTCACCACTTAAAATATTTTATTTTTATTAAATAGCCCAAAACTTAAAATAATTCTAATAAATCACAGAGAATTCAAACAATTACGAAATTTTATCCAAAGGCTTCTCTGGTTTAGGTATACCTCCAGTAAAAATTTTAGGGGATTATAATTTACCTTGGTCAAGTTAGGAATTTTCTTTAAAAAATCCCATTTTTGCATAAAAATAATTATATAAATTAAATGAAATTTTGAAAAATCACATTTTCTCCTCTGATGTCTCAATTGACCCATGAATGAGGTAAGATAAAAAATTTCAAAGTCATTTGAATTTAATTTGATAAATTATGAAGTGTTAAAGCATTAGAGGCAAATGTGTAATTTTGGAAATTTTGCCTTAATTAACATTTAGGCCTAATTCAAGGAGGGAAAATGGGTAACCTTTGATCTCAATCAGTTTATTTGAGGTTTGAAACACAAAGGGATCAATTGGTAGAAACCAATCTTATTTTCTTANTCCGAAAAGCCCAAAACTGAGAGCCACTCCAAAGGCACCTCACCCAAATCAAACTTAGAGGCCAGCTCATCCAAATCAAACTATGGAGCTCCTCTGCCCTCCACCTAAGCACCACAATGCACCCAAACTTATGCCCTGAGAGCCACCCCATTGACATTTTTATAAAAACTCACCTCCCACGGCCATGAGAGGTATGCTGAAAATTTCTTAGAGAGACCTCTCCAAACTTCACACAGAGCTTCCATAAGATCCCCTCAGTGCATTCCAGCCATTTTTCCTCACCCATTCCCCTTGTCGGAGCTCAATTTTGAGCTTGAAACCTTGTCGGAAACCAGGACGAGCCCAATCCACCATTGCCAGAGCCCAATTTTGAGCTCGAAACCCTGCCGGAAACCAGGACAGAGCCCAATACACCTCCACACTCACCAAACTTCAATTGCTTGTGCCCACACCTTCACAAGAGTGAAAGAAGCCAGAGCCCCATCAAATCCCCCTTCCACGGAGCCTCTACCATAGCTCTAGACCAACACCTGAAATCGAGCTTGGTCGAATTCACACCTAGAAATCACACCAAGGCCAGGGACTCAATCCCTAGCCTCCTTGGACCCCAAAGAACGTGTCGAGCACCTCTTATCGAAGCCTCCCTTCTCAGAGCAAAGGTATAAAACTCCTCCTCCTCCCGAGCTTATTTTGATTCTCCATTTANTTCACTGAGCATTAAGGATATTTACACGATGAACCATTAAGCAAAATGATAAGTTTAAATGGACTCGAGGCTTTTCACTAGTTGGTGAGGCCATTAAGAAAAATGATAAGTTTAAATGGACTCGAGGCTTTTCACTAGTTGGTGAGGGAGAGGCATGGACCTGTTTCCTCCCTCTTAACTTGTGGATACCTTAGAGGCCTATTAAACTTAATATTCTTTGCTTAATAAAATCATCCTTAATTAAACTTTTAAGGGACTCACCCTAATATGACGTAGGATTAGGAAAATTTTATTTCCTGCTCTTCATAAACTGCCTTAACATGCATTTTAAGTTTCAGGTGGTGGAACGAGAATTCGCCAGGTACGCTTTTACAGTTTATAGTACCGTCTTTCTTCTGCCTTTTCCTTACATGTTCCATGCCTGCTCTTCATAAACTATCTTAACATGCATTTTAAGTTTCAGGTGGTGGAACGAGAAGACTCGTAGGTACAGTTTTACAGTTTTTCGGCGTTGTTTTCCTCGTACTTTCATACTGTACTTTTATACCTGCAAATTTGCATGCTAAACGACGGTCTCACCTTGCATGAAAACTAAAACCATCGGGATAGCCACATACCCAAAACCAAAACTAAAATCAACCAAGATAAAATTCACCGCCACAACATTCAAAATATAAAACAACTCATAATTTAATCACAAACATCATACAAAACTACAACTTCAACTAAATTAAGATCTCAAGCTGAGTAAAGAGGAGTGTAGAAGTTATAATGGTGAGGGTTACTTGTCTAGTTTTCTAAGAATAGTCAATAGAAAAGTCCTATGGCTATACCTTAAGCTACTAAAGAGGAAAAATTAAACCTCAACCAAATGTGAGGTCAAAAAAGTTCAAATGAATTAGCAGCAAAATAAGGATTTTGAATAGTTGGTGAAGTTCATCTACTGTTGGATTAGCATAATCTCTTAAAGCTCTTTGTCGATTTTCATTTATTTGATTATCTAAGTTATTTGCCATTTTGTTCAAAATTTTAATTTCTTTTTATTTTTTTTATATTTTTTAATAGTATGTTCTAATTCTGAATCGTAAGATACTAAATATTCAGATCCAATATTTTGCATAAACAAATATAATAAGCAAAGAAAAATATCTTAAAAATACTCTTAAATATATAGTTATATATTTTTGGTATTTTGATTTTATAATTTTTTTTATATTTTGTATTTTTTATATTTTATCTCTAAATTTCCTAATTTACCAAATCTATTTAATTTACTATTACCTTCCCCAGCAATGATGCCAAAAACTTGATCCCGAAAAATATAGTTGTGTAAAATTTACAAAGTTAACCCCGCTTTGCTACAACGCCAAAAACTAGATGTGGTATTTTATGAATAATAATGTTAAGCACTTAAGTTGGGATTCTACGCAAGTATACGTATCGTTATCAAATAATATAAGACTTTCTTTTTAAGTCCCAAATATCGATCCAATGAGGAAGGTTTAAATTTGAAATGATAAATTAACTAGGAAATTCACAGAAATCAATCAAAATTACTGTCACTAATTTTGAATGTTTAAGATACTATCAAAGCTAAATTATTTACTATTAGTAGAATTTAAAAAGAGGGTTTAAAATTAATAACTACTAAACTATGTTTATGTGATGAAGTTTTCTATTATCAAAAAGCATCTTTCCCACTACAATGAGTTTTTGGTAGAATAAGATGAGATAAATGGTCTAAAGTTGTATTGTGCCAAATAGAAGTAATTTTAATTCTCTACCCTGATTCAGTGTTATAGAAAATCATTGGTCAATCTTAGGTTTAACCCCTAAATCTGTTGCTAGGCTAGGAGGATACTGGCTCTCACTTCGGAGCTCCCACTTCCCTTCCCCTAAAAGCTAACTCTCGCTTTAGTTTTTAAACACTAAGATTGAATTGGGGATTTTTAGTCTGTTACCCGAGAAATCTACAATTCTACACCCAGCAAAGTATATTTTCCTATTTATTTGCACTTAATTCCATGAACAAAATACTCCTTCATGGACTTAAATGTGATTCTCACTCTATTGTAGAACTCATACTCCATTTGCCAGATCGTATGTTTCACAACATATTTTAACAATTCAATTGACCAGATCGAAAAGTAAATTAAGAGCGGATACATTTTAACATTGGCACATCCATATTATCACTTCATTTCACCATATCTCAGAGTAGAGAGAAAGATAAAGGAATCTACTCAGTCTTCATGAGAAAGATACAACAAAACACAAATTTCATATATAAAAGAAAGTTCATACAACAATAAAACAACACTTATCTGAAACTCTTTCTCAAAGCAAATCCTTTGTAACCACTTTTAAGAAATTTAGGAAGAAGAAATATCTCACTTCTCTTCTTCTCCAATACTTCTTAGAGAAGAATTCACACTTAAACTCACCACAAAAAACTCAAAATTATAAAAATAATAACTAACTAATGGTGTGGAATGTTGGTGCGTGAAAAGTAAAAATTAAATGAGTGGAGGATTTTGAAATGGAGCGAAGTGGTTCTTCATATAGGTGCATCCAAAAACTCTTCAAAAAGCGTTCAAATTCATCAAATCTTCTAGAAACAGGGCTTCCACCGACACTGGCACCGTCGGTGCCCATCCTGGCACCATCAGCCCTAGAGGCACATAATTAAATGCCAAGTCTCTATCAAATGGCACCGTCGGTGCCCAGTCTGGCGCCATCTGCGCAGAACAAATTTTTAACTTCTCCATTATTGCTCCAAATTCAATTGTTTTTGCTTCCTTTTTGCTCCAAGTCCTAAAAATCAACAACCTGCAATAAAACATAGTAAATACCTTCCATTAAAGTGCAAAATCACGAAAAAAATGAGTATAAAATATGGGTCTAAAAATGCATATATTTTTTGTTTATCAAAATCTAGACAATAGCCTTGGATTAGGCTTAGGTCTGGGTTAGACTCAGATTAACCTGAACTTAACTAATCCTAACCCAAACTCAAGTCTAACCTAATCCAAATCTATGTCTGACCTAAACCAACCTAGGTTTGGCCAAACCCAAACCATGGTCTAATCTAACCTAACCCAAGTCTAACCTAACCCAAACTCAGGTCTGACCTAACCCAAACCTAACTCCAACCTAACCCAAATCTAACCCAGGACCAACCCAAGTCAACCCATATCAACCTGGCTCTAACTTGGCTCAACACGTGTCAACCCAGGTATAAAATTGGTCAACCAAAGTCAACTTAAGTCCAACCTAAGACTAACCTTGGCCAACCCAAGTTAACCCAAATATAACCCAGGTCTAACCCTAGTCAACATATCTCCAACCTGGGTCAAACCAAGTCATCCCACGTCCAACCCAGTCCAACCTAGGTCTAACATGGGTCAACCTAGGTTAAACCTAGTCAACCCATACCTCAAAATATCTAACCCTTATCAATTTGAGCTAACTTAAGCTAGAAATCTATCTCATCTTAGCTCAATCGTAACTCAAGTTAAATCCAAGCTAAATGTATGTGTTATTTTATATGTCACTTCATGTGTAATCTTCAAATAACAAAAACATATATAAATAAAAGAAGGACGAAAACCTCTCTCAAGATGATTTTTCGATAAACATAAAAAAAATAAAATTGTAAACAAAATTATACTCAAAAAATTAGGAAAACTTTTATTTCTCACCATGACTAATAGACCTAGGAAGTGAAATAAATTATGAATTAAATATTTAATCTCAAATAACATTTAAAAGATATCAAAATAATGAGCATGAATGGAACCTAGGTAGATCTAGCATGAATCTTAGGTTAGCTAACCTAGATATCAAGTTGAGGATCTCTTACCCCAAGCTAATATGAGTATAGAAACCTATGTTAGTTTTTTAGATACCCTAGTTAGTACTAAGGATTAAAACAAAAAAAATAATAACACACCCTTTGAGACTAAAGGGAATTCCTTAGAATGTTGTAACCAATGATTAGTGATGAAGGTATTTCAGACTGCCTTGAAACTACAAATCCTCATTGTTGCAATGTTTAAGAGGTATTCCTGGTTATGCGGTTAGTTATAGTTAAAAAATATCAATGTCTCTGCGATGATGAAAATCCATGGGTATTCTGACTAGGGCATTATTCCCAAAGTTTTGGTTATTCAACCCCTTAAAATTTCTTATAGAATTGAAGGTTTCACTTCTCATCTACAAATCCTTCTTACTTGACTTTGTCCTTAGCTTGGAGATTTTAATCATTTATATCAGTCAAATCAAGTATTCCTAAGTCATATTTTGACCTCATCTGTTCATTTCAAACTCATTATCAATCTTTTTCAAACTCTTCAACCAACACTCTTTGGATATAGACCTCCTTCATAGTCAAACTTCTTAATCGGGGCCTTTCTCATGACACATTATCTTCGAACTAGAAGTCTTATCCCTTTGAGCGTAATTCTTCTTATTTGAATCATCTACTTACCTTCAACCACTCAAATTGTGAAAGTCTGACCTCTGATGATTTGACTCATTACATTGATCAAGATTTTTCCTTAATTTTCCTTAGGCTTGCTCATGTTGGGAATGACACCCTAATATTAAAATAAATCTTATCTTACACCCGTAAGGTAACAAAAAAAACTATGGTTCTGTAGACTAGGAAAGATTTTCATCATCCAACTGATCACCCTCATTTTTAAGGTAATATTTCCTTCCTTTAGGAAAATATATTATTCTTCAAAATATTGTGCCTTGTCATCTTGATAAAACACTTCCAAAAGTTTTATGGTATGTGGTGACACACAAAAACCCCCCATCAATGACTTATACTTGCCAAGAGTATGATAACGAAGCCTATAAAGTGGAATTGTATAGATCGTTTAATTCACAAAGTCATGCAATCCCATAAAGAACTTTTAATCCCATCTGATTTAATAAAGCCTTTAACATGCTAAGCTTACTAAATGGCCACATGAGAGATAGAAGAAGCAAGTTTACTTTTCCCATGGTCGTACTTATAATGCAAAGTTATCTAAAACCCCTAATAATGGATGCATTATTAATTATGACTTAGGTTATAAATAGCATGTAATACAAACTCATTTTAAACCCAACCCAAAGAACCATGTAATAAAGTAAAACTTCTTAATACAAAAAAGCTTGAGCTTAGAAAAATTACAAACACAAAGAAAGAGTAAATTCAACATGTAATGCAATAAAGTAATCACATCATATGAAAGAATAAAAAAAAGATGTCACTGGGTAGGCAAAGAATCCAAGAAAAAGCCAAAATTGCGATTAGGTGTTACACGTACATGTATGATCCTGGGTCTATATAACAAAAATGTCTAGAGTTAAAGTACAAGGCATAAGCTCATAACTCGAGTCCTATTCATATCATCCCAAGCCTCAAGCTCTTCTAGGACCTGTGCTAATATATCATATTTAGTGTAGACTTGACCTAGACTAGTATATAAGAAATCATAATATAACTTAATTTTCCTATTAAATAGATGATTAACATATTATATTTCATGCAATCGTCTAATGAATCATGTCCAATATGAAGATAACTGAGCATATAAACGCCTAACAAAAAATCATTATTATGTTCTTTAAATTTAGTGCTCTTCCATATTTGGAAATGGCTCCTTACAAAAGAACAATTCTATATATACTATATCTCACACATCAAAGCTAATAAAAATATAAAACAATTTACATAAAAATGTAACTGTTAGATTAAAAACCAATAAAGAATAATGAATGTGCATATGAAAAGCCTAACTAGACCCTAACCTTAGACTAATCAATCATCTTTAAGCTATTTCCTAACAAAATATTTAGTGTGTGAAAAAAGTGCTATAAAAGGTATGCCTGTACATCTTGTTAGGGTCAGCAGAATCTGAGTACTTAAACTAATTAATACATATCAAGCAAATGATAGTGCTAGTTTAGCTATGTTATTAAATGATCATACATAATCTAGTAATAATAATAGAATTTACATTATCTACTTAAACAAGATTCTTGTCAATGCTCATTTTTTCTATTATAATTATAGGTCATCTTTAAAGTTAACACAAGTCCCACAATTAAGATGTTGACTCACAGCCTCAACCAACATGGAAAATGTGTAGGACTTACAAATGAGGTAAGTCACATAGTGCATAAAAATGCACAAGATACAAAATTAATTGCTTTTATGGGTCCAACCCTTATGCACGGAAATAATGATCAACATGCTAAGGAATGGAACACACACACTAAGTAGATGTAATATGTAAAAAATGATCACAATCAAAATAAACAAAAAAAAATGGTGGTGATAGATAATATGCAAAGCAACCCCACCAGAAGATCATATAAATGTTACATAAATGTAAATGCAAATGTAAACACATAAATTAGAAGGATGGCATCACTAAACTGCTCAAGCAATGTTGTAATGCCAAAGCTTCTAATTTGATAATAAAAGAGATGGTGTTGTGGCACTACAAATGTAACATTGTGGTGCCACCATGATAATGACACTACAGTGCTGATGACACAATGTCATGGCATTATCATAATGATAGAGTTGTGGCAATGCAAAAGTAGCACTACAACACCAATCACCCTTATCCTCAAACATAGTGATCATGGTATTGGCATACTGACTTGAATACATTTTTATATTTTTTATATTTTTTTTGTAGTCAGACTCACATACATGCTACAAATGACTCACTGAGGAAGGATTTTGTTAAAATGAAGGACTTACAAATTTTTAGTGAATCATGAAGGACTCGCTATAAATTTAGCCTACTTAGGTGGATACTAGGATTGCCATGCTTCCTCAAGAGCAAGAAAAATGTTTACGATAAAAATCCCATAAACCCTTGACCCACAAGGATTAGCACTTAAGCTCATTTGGCATAGCTAAACACAATTAAAAGGTTATTTAACCAATGGTTATTGCATTATGTTGATCATGGTGCACTGTTTATGTATTCGTAGAGAAGATATGCTTAGATGGGACCCAAAACTGTGACTCTATGAAAAGTATCATAACTCCATGAATAGTGACACGACTTTGAGAGTAATAATGTTGCTCTAGGTGAATTAGTTTCATAATCTAGAATCATAACAATGCAATTGCAGCTCCACGACTCATACTAAATGATAAACCAAAATAATATGTAGTTTTAAGTATATATTTTATGCTTATTTTTTGTGATATTACACCTTAAAGAAAGGTATTTTCATTTTTTTATTGCAGGTATATCAATTTTAGGTATTTGGAGCAAAAGTAGCAAAAAGGATGAAATTTGGAGCCAAAACAATGAATTTTGGGATTCTAGTGTAAGATGCGCCGACATACATAGAACTGGCGCAAGATGCACCAGATTGGTGCCAGATGCGCCATTTGACAGAGTTGGCACAAGATGCGCCAGTGACGACTTTTTACGGATTAAGACAATTCGAGAAAAATTTTGCGTTAATTTCAAAAGGGACACTTGTTCTAAACACCCCTTGGAGTGATTCAATGTATCTAAACGCTTTGGAAGGTTTTTTAATGAAGGGATATGTCTCTTGGATCAATGGACATGTCTTTTAAATTCAAAAGAGTTGACTTTTGGATAGAATTTTGGGGGAAATTTTAAATTCTTTTTGCGTGAGGCAGCTTTTTATAAAAGAGAGGGAAGTCTAGGACTTGAAGAGGTTTTGAGTGTGGAGTGTGAAGGGGGGCGAAAAGAAGAGATAGAGAAAAAGGGACAAGTTAAGGGTTTGGAGATTTTCTTTAAGGATTGCAAGAGGAGAGGGAATGTGAGAAATTTCTTCTTCATTACACTTCTAAGAGAGAATTGAAAGTGCTTGTAAAGAGAGAAAGTCTTGAAGTGAACTTCTAAGGATTTTCTTGGGAAGGATGAGTTAAGTTGTGTCTTTTATTTCTTTTGTTTTATAAAATTATTTTTATATATGAAATACGTGTTTCATAATATCCTTATCATGAATTCTGAGTAGTCTTCTTTATCCTTCTCCTTACTTTGAGATATGGTTTTGTGAAGAATTGATTTTATTTATATGTTCTTAAATGTCAATAATTTGTGATAATTTGAACTCTGATCTTCATTTATTTTCAATCTAGTTAATTGAAATGTTAAAATGTGTTGAGAAACATATGTTCCGAAAGGGCTATGATTTCTACAATATGGGGAGATTTACATTTGATTTCATGGGAGAATATGTCATCCATGGAGTTGGGTACAAATAAATAGGGAAATATACATTGTTGGATGCAGAATTAGAGATTTTAAGGTGACAGATAAAAATCCCCAATTTGGTCCAACTAATTGGGAACTATGTCAGATTGTTAGCCCTTAGGTGAGGGAGTAGTGGGAGCTATAGAGTAGCAGTCGGCATCCTCCTAGCCTAACCACAGAATTAGCGACCAAACTCTAGATTAGTCAATGTTATTTATGCACTCAGAAGAGGGTAAAGAATAGGATTGCCCCTATTTGGTACAAAACAGTTTTTATATATATTTTCAAATGATTTTAATTTCTTCACAATCCATATACTCATTGTAAAAGGGGAATGTTGTTTTCTTAAATTTGAACATTCCTTCACAAAAACTTTGTTAGTTTTCGTAAATTTACTTTTGAAAGTCTACAATTTAGTTTAGTTAATTTTGTCTTTCAAATGCATCTTAATTATCATTCACTCTACTATTTGATATTCAAATTTTGCACTTTATTTTTTGAAGTTTTAAAAATTTTAGTATACATTATAATCTTAAGAATTTACTTATAGGCATTTCCAACTTCCATGTGGAATTGATATCTAGGACTCCATTAGAGCCCTTTATTACTTGAGTGATACGTATGCTTGCATTATTTTTATAGAGGATTTTGTAGTTTAAAGATTTTTAAAAGATAAAACTATTTTCACTGAAGTTATTTTTGTTCAGATTAATTTGCATATTTACTATTATATCTGTCGTGTGTATTTTGTAATATTGAAAAATATTTGCAAACTTACCACACTAAATCCACCCACATCAAGTTTAGGTGTCGTTATTAGGGAAGTAACAGAACGTATTAGTAATTTATTTTGTAATTTATAGCATTTTTACTTTTAAAAATAAAAAAAATAAAGTGTGTTGTAGTTTAGTTTGAATATTTTATTATTTAAGTGAGTTTGCTTAATTTAAATTACTTGTTGTGTTTGTTTATGTGTAATGTAAGATCTGAGTATTTGGTACCTTACGTTTTTGAGTTAGAAATGACTATTAGAAAAAAATCAAAAACAATAAAAAGAGATAAACCATATTAGCAAAATGGCTTGCAATTTAAGTAATGTTGGAAATGAAAATGAACATCATCAGAGACCTTTAAGAGATTATACAAATCCTACAGCGGATGAAATTTATTTGAGTATACAAAGCTTGTTGCAGCTACTAATTCATTTGAGCTTAAACATGCTATTATCCAAATGGTCCAAAACAATCAGTTTGTGGGAACACCAATTGAAGATCCTAATTTACACATTGTTATTTTTCTAGAATTCTGTGCTACTTTAAAATATGACAGAGTGTTGAATGATGCCATCAGACTTAGACTTTTTTTTCTTTTTCACTAAGGGATAAAGCTAAGATGTGGTTAAACCCGTTAGCTCCTGGATCTATCAAAACTTGAGGAGACTTATCACAAAAAATTTTATTTAAATATTTCTCACCTTCAAAACCTGCTAATCTTAGAAATGATGTTACATCTTTTTGTCAGTTTGAAGGGGAATCAATTTATGAAGCCTAAGAAAGATTTAAAGATCTCCTTAGAAAATTTCCACACCATGCATTGCCAGATTGTTTAATAATTCAAACTTTTTATAATGAATTATTTGGATCTCTTAGATTGATAATTGACGCTGCTGCTGGTGGATCATTAATGTGAAAATAATTCGATGAAGCATATTCTTTAATTGAAGAGATGGCTACTAATAATTTTTAATAGCCCTCTGAAAGGATAAATCCAAAAAGAGTTACCAGTATTTATGATTCTGATGTAATATCTATGTTAGCTGCACAAATAGCTGCTACATCGAAGAAGATAGTCAATATGGAATGAATTATTCTCAGACATCACCTATGCTTGAGGAAAACTCATTGGGACAAGTGATAGAATCTCAATATTCTTATGAGACATTAAATGTAATAAATAATCGTTCTAATAATCCTTATGCCAATTATTATAATCTTGGTTGGAAGAATCATCAAAATTTTAGTTGAAGTAACAATAACTCTAATGCTGCAAATTTGCAATTGGGACACAACACTACGAACCCATTGAGAAACTCCAATAATCAAGGAAATCCAACTTATAAACCTTATTACCCTCCAGGTTTTAATAATTTGCATAGTAAGGAGAAAAATTTGTCAATGGAAGAATTGATATTGCAAATGAGGAGTCAATTACAAAGTCAAGGAGCTACAATTAAAAATATGGAAAATCAATTCGGATGTATTGCTAACGCACTTAAAAATAGACTTCCAGGAACTTTGCCTAGTAATGTTGAAGTAAATCCTAAAGATCAGAATAAAGAGCAAATTAAGGTTATTCAATTGAAAAGTGAAAAAGAATTAGAAAACAGAGTAAAAAAAATGGAAGTTGAAGTTGAAAAAGATGAGGTGGAAAATGAAAAATCTAGTGAAGATTTTCATTTTGAGTCAGAATGTCCTATTAAACCAATAAAATCACTGTAGAAACATCACCACCTCCATTTCCTCAAAGATTGAAGCAGAAAAATAGAGATAACTAATTTTTAAAATTTTTAGAAATATTGAAGAAATTAACAATAAACATTCCATTTGTTGAAGCTTTGGAACAAATGTCAAGTTATGTGAAGTTCATGAAGGATATACTTAATAAGAAAAGGAAGTTTGTAGTAAATGAAACTGCTGCACTCAGTGAAGAGTGTAGCACTATAATTCAAAAAAAACTTCCTAAAAAACTTAAAGATCTTGAAATTTTTACAATTCCTTGTGCTATTGGCGAAATTTTTTTTGGAAAAGCTTTATGTGATTTAGGAGCTAGTATTAATCTTATGTCATTATCAATTTTTAAAAGGTTTGGTTTAGGAGATATTTCACCTACAACTATAACTCTTCAGTTAGCTAATCATTCGATTACATATCCTAAAAGAGTTATAGAAGATGTATTGGTAAAAGTTGATAAATTTATCTTTCTTGTGGACTTTATTGTATTAGATATGGAGAAAGATAAAGAAATTCCTATTATTTTAGAAAGACCATTCTTTGTCACTGGAAGATTTTTGATAGATGTGAAGAATGGAGAACTAACTATGAGAGTTAGTGATCAAAAGGTTACATTTGATATTGCAAAATCAACGAGATATCCTGTAAAAGATCAAGAGATTGAATGCTTTAGAATGAATATTAATGAATATCTAAGCCATGAATATTTCAAAAAGACATTTGAAAGGAATTTAAAAAGGAATATGTGAAATATGTTTATTATATTCAGGAAAAATTTGAAATGTTAGATCCTATAGAAAGTAATAAGAATTTGATTTCATTTATCGAGAAACCTCCTGAACTAGAACTGAAAACACTTCCTACATATTTGAAGTATGCATTTTTAGGAGATTTATCTACATTACCTGTTATAGTATTCCTAGAATTAACTGATATGCGAGAACAAGAGTTGTTGGAAACTTTAAAAAGATATAAGAATGCCTTTGGATGAACATTAGTTGATATTAAAGAAATCAGTCCTTCAATTTGTATGCATGGATATTTATTTGAAGATTAACATGAACCAAGAGCTAATCCTAAATGGAGATTAAATCCTATGATGAAGGAGATTTTAAGAAACAATTTTAAAATGGTTAGATGCTGGAATAATATATCTTATTTAAAACAATGCTTGGGTAAGTCTAATTCACTGTGTTCCAAAGAAAGGATGAGTGACTATAGTGACAAATGAGAATAATGAATTAATACCAATAAGGCAAGTCACTGGATGGCGAATCTGCATAGATTATAGGAAATTAAATTCTACCACCAAGAAGGTTCATTTTCCTTTAACCTTTTTGGACTAGATATTGGATAGGCTGGCTGGGCACAAATATTTTTTTTTTCTAGATGGATATACCAATTATCATCAAATACCTATTACTTCATAGGATCAAGAGAAAACAACATTTACTAGAACTTATGGAATTTTTGCTTTTTGGTGAATTTCTTTTGGATTATATAATGCACCTGCAACATTTTAAAGATGTATGATGCAATTTTTAGTGATTTAATTGAAAAAGGGATTGAAATCTTCATGGAAAATTTTTCTGTATTTAGAAATTCTTTTGAAATATGTCTAAATCATTTAAAGAAAATTCTTGAACGATGTGAAAAGAGTAATCTCATATTGAACTAGGAAAAATGTCAATTTATGGTTGCAGGAGAAATTGTGTTTGGGCATAAGATTTCAAAAACTCGCATTGAAGTAGATCCTGCAAAAATTAAGGTCATATCAAACTTACCTCCACCAACTACTGTAAGAGGAGTTAGGAGCTTTTTAGGACATGTTAAATTTTACAGGTGATATATTAAAGTTTTTTTCAAAAATTACTAAGCTTTTATGCTAACTTTTGGAAAATATATACAAAATTTGATTTTAACCAAGATTGCTTTAAAGCCTTTGAAACTTTAAAGGAAAAATTGATCACTGCTCCTATAATTATTTCACTTGATTGGGAGAAACCTTTTAAATTAATTTATGATACTAGTGATTATGCAATTAGAGCTGTTTTAGGGCAGAAATATGATAAGATTTTTAAAGTGTGATACTAGTGATATACTATGCGACTAAGACTCTTAATGATGCTCAGATTAACTATATCACCACTGAAAGAGAGTTATTAGCCATTGTGTATGCTTTTAATAAGTTTAGGTAATATCTAATTAGAGCTAAATGTGTTGTGTATACTGACCATTCAACTATTAATTATTTGATGCAAAAGAAGGATGTGAAACCAAGATTAATTAGCTGGTACTTCTAATGTAAGAGTTTGATTTTGTAAAAGTTGGTAGGAAAGTAACTGATAATCAAATTGCTGATCATCTATCTAGGCTAGAACATAAAGAAATACTTGACATGGAAAAAGAAATTAATTAAACTTTTCTTGATGAACAACTTTATGTTGTAAAAGGATGGGAAATACCTTAGTATGATGATATTGTAGATTATATTGTTAGTTGCATTTTACCATACGGACTAACTAAACAATAAGAAAAGAAATTCATTCATGATGAAAAATCTTATTTTTGGGATGACCCCTATTTATATAAATAATGTAAGGATTTAGTAATGAGATGATGTGTACCTTACAAAGGAATTCATGAAAATTATCCAAACATGTCATGATTCTGAATTTGGAGGTCATTTTGGGAATGATAGAACTATTCATAAATTTTTCCATTCTGGATTTTTTTGGCCTATTCTATTTAAAGATGTTAATATATATATTAAAACATGTGATCAGTGTGAAAAAGAAATGAAATGCCTCTAAATTTAAATTTGGAAATTGAAATTTTTGATGCATGGGGATTGAATATTATGGGACCATTTATACCTTCATTCATAAATATATATATATATATATATATATATATATATATATATATATATATATATATATATATATATATATATATATATATATATATATATATATGACTNTATATATATATATATATATATATATATTGATTGTAGTGGATTATTTTTCAAAATGGATTGAAGCAACCACTTTACCTCAATGTGATGCTTAGAGTGTTTCAAAATTTTTAATTAAAAATATTTTTACAAGATATTAAATGTCAAGAGTAATCATTACCGATGGAGGATCTCATTTTAGAAATGCAACAATTGCAAGATTGGTAGAAAAATATAATATAGTGCATAAAATTGCAAGCACTTATCATCTCCGGACTAGTGGTTTAGCAGAAGTATCTAAACGTGAAATTAATAAAATTTTGTAAGAAAGTGTAAATCCTAAAAAAATGTATTGGTCTGCTAGATTAGATACGACATTATGTGCACACAAGATAACTTATAAGACACCTATAGAAATGTCCCCTTATAGATTAATTTTTGGGAAGACCTATCACTTGCCAGTATAATTGGATCATAAAGCTTATTGGGCTATAAAGAAATCTAATTTCAATTTGAAAGAAACTGGTGAGAAAAGATAACTACAATTGAAAGAGCTTGAAGAAATTAGGAATGAATCTTATGATAATGCTAGGATTATAAGGAAAAAATGAAAGAATGGCATGATCGGAAGATAATAAAAAAGGAATTTGAACCTGGACAGGAAGTTTTATTATACAATACAAGATTGAAATTATTTCTTGGAAAACTGAAGTCTAGGTGGAAAGGGCCATTTAGAGTTATAAAAGTCTATCCCTATGGAGCTGTTAATATTGAAGATCCCAAGACTGGAAATATATTTAAAGTGAATGGACATAGATTGAAACCATATTTTGATAGTCAAAGATCATTTTTTAATGAGACTGTCATGTTGGGTCACCTAGAATAAAGACTGAGAATATTGGGCTGATGACATTAAACTAAGTACTTTGTGGGAGGCAACCCATACTTATCGTTGTTCATTATGCTTCTGTATTTTTGTTCAAAATATTTATGTATATTTATTTTTGTGTTTTTATAGAGTCTGTGTATTTAAGAAATTTGAAATTGAGAAAAATTTTAAAGACATCTTTATTTACCTAATTATAAGGAAGAATTGAGAATTTTTTTAATTGAAATTGAAATGGCAATTGTTTTGGAGCTGGTGCACGATGCCCCAGATTGGCACATGATGCACCACATTCCAGAGAGCTGGCACATAATGTGCCAGAATCGACGCATGATGCGATGTGGCAACGAAAATGACTTAAAATGTTTCAAAAGGCGGTTTTTGGCAGTTTTTGGCTGTTTTTGGCGGATTCTTCTACTTATAACTCCCAAAAACTGATTCCAAAGTCCATTTTAGGGGGGAAAATGAGGGAAGAGTCACTAGATTTCAATTCTAATGGTATCTCACTCTAAAAATTCCGCTAGATTTAGAATTTTCAATCGGAGAAAGTTTGTCAGTTTCGATGCGCAGAAGTTGCATGATCGAGTTCTGGTGAAGAAGAGGCTAATCAAAGAAAGGGGGTTTATGAATTGAGGATTCAACACACAGAATACTTGAGTGGAAGAGATTATTACGCGGAGGTGCTGGGAAGTGCTTTGTTACACTACTGCCACTTTAGTTATCCCTGTGGTGAAGGAGTTTTAAGCAAATCTACATGGAATCAATCAAAAAATTGTCTATGTGCAGGGCAGGTTTGTGAAATTCACTCCTTCAATAATGAACAAGATATTTGTGATTGAAAATGGGCCTATTTACCACTACGCAAATTTTACCCCTACGAGAGATAATATGAATGAACTCTATTGATACCTTACGGATGAAGATGTGAATTTGAAGGCCAAAGATGATGAAAATGTAAGTTTTTCTTCATCATTGTTAAATCATGCTTCTATGGCATGGCACTTCTTTTAATGCATCAAAATTACATCCTACTATGAAAATCAGTAAGGTAACTAAGGAGAGTGTTATTCTGAACTAATGCATTCAAACTAGAAAACCTGTTGACACTGATGCAATAATTGTGAAATCGATTTTAGGTTTGATTGTCAATGGATTTGCTACTGGACTAGGTCATCTATCCATTATTTTCTTACTGTGCAGTCAAATGCAAGTACCTTATGAGAGTTGGGAAAAAGTTCTTCTTCCTTGGAAGCCAATGGATCCATAAGTCTACTAAAATGAAAATGATATGAATGTACTGATGGATCAAGCATCCAAGAATTCATCACCTATTCAGCCTTACTTTAGTTCAAACACACTGTTGAAAAGAATCAAGAAGATAAAAAAAGAGGTGCAGAATCTTATGCATGAAATTGGGAATATTTATGAAATGTTGTATCATATGGATTGAAGACTAAAGAACATTTTGAACATGCCGGTCGTATTGAAGATGGTTTGGTACGTATGCTCAAGAAACATGCTTGGATTGGGGAGGATTCAATTGTTGAGTTTCTTTATCTACACTTCTACAACTTTTATGTGCACTACCAATCTATGGGAGATATCCAGGAGGACGAGTGAAGAACATGTTTAAACTTAATCTTTGCACAAAACGTTTTGTCTAGTACTTCTTGTTATAGTTATTTTGTTATGTTGGATTGCATTTTCTTTTATTGTTGAACTCTATTTATATTTGAGTTTGATATTTTGATGTTAAGATTTCATTGTTAGGATGTTTTGGTTTGCTTTGAACACTGAATTAGATGTTTGTTGGCTTGAAAAATGTTAGTTTGTAATAGTGTGGATTATACTTATATAAGTGAGTTTTTTATTTTTTGTGAAGGTTTGGTGTTAGAGTAATTTTTAGTTATGATTCTAAAATTTCATTTGAGTTAATTAGAGGTAGACCTAAAGCGATGCAATGTAGATTTACACAGAAAATGAAGTCTGAAAAAATCAAGGCATTGGTGCAAGATGCTTCAATTTACAGAGAGTTGGTGCATGATGCTCCAGTTTTGGTTAAAGATGCACAAAATTCTCGAAACATTAGATTGCCTAACAAACTGCAAAATTTCACAGAAAAACTCCATTTTTATTGTTTGGGTCAACTCCTACCTCTAAACCTTGACCTAGGGCTTCACATTGAGCACGATAGAAAAGATTTTAGACGTAAAAAATCTTAGATTTCATCTTCTCTAGGTAAGAGTTTCACTTTAACTTAGAAATTTTTTATTTTCACCATGGATTTTTCCTACATTATGGAAAATCCAAAATTTGGGATTTTTGATGAAAAAGCTTGAAGAAAACTCATGGTGAAAAGTTTCTCACCAAATAATCTTACTTGAGGAGTTAGATTTTTTATTTTGTAATTTTTTTGGATTTTCATAGAACTTCCAATGGCTCCACGAGTAAAGAGAGGAAGGTCATCAGATGATTTTGATACAAGAAGATTTGTCAATTTCAAGGCCCAACACAGTTATATCACTCAAACAAAATCAATGAGATTGATTCAGGAACAGGCATTTGCTAACTCGGGTGGTGAGATTGAGAGGTTGATCATTCTCATAAATTGGGAAAGGTTTTATTATTTCACTGCATTAGGGAGTTTTATGTCAACTTGAGGTTCACTATTGACGATCACATCCTTGTAAGAGGTAAGCAAGTTTAATTTTTTGGAGAAGGATCAATGTTTTTTATGGGTTGAGGAATGTATTTCATGATGAATATGTTGCATTCGTGATGACTAATTCATCATTGGATGAATTGATTGCATATCTGACTGATGGAAGAGGAGAATGGAGAATTAAAAAAAAAAAAAAAAGTTAACTTCTCCGCTTCCATGTTGACTATTCAGTCAAAGGTATGAAACCACTTCATCTCTGCTAAATTACTTCCAACAAATCATCTGGCTGATGTAATGAAGGATTGAGTTGTATTAAACTATTGCATTCAAAATATGAAAGCAATAGATGTTGGTGCTCTCATAGTTCATCATGGTCGGAGCATAGCTAAGAGCTCTACAGCTAGTGGTTTGGGTTACCCTGCCCTGATTTTCACTCTATGTGAGTAACCAGGAGTAGAGTCCCATAGAAATGAGAAAATATTGCAGCCACAAAATCCTATTGGGAAGCATACAGTTCAAAGAGTTGAATCATTTGTTGAGGCAAGGAGTGGAGGTAGTGATAGACCCTCTATATTAAGTGCAAGGGAATCTACCTCTCGCTCTGCATCACTTGAGAATATTATGGAGCAACTCATGATTCAACAAATGGATATAGTTAATATGCAGAATCAAATTAGAGAAATTGGAGCAAGAAATGCTTATAACAATGAGTATAAGCAGAGAAGAGTTCAACATGATATAACTTTTGAGGAAGCTATGGTTAGATATCTTAAGGGTGAATCCAATGAGGAATTTCCTACTTGCCCCAACTTCACTTCCTATGCTCCTATTCATGATGATGATGATGATGATGAAGAAGAAGAAAATATTGATAATGAGGAGGAAGGCGACGAAGATTGATATTTTTAGGAGTTTAGTTTATTTTTTTGGTTGTTTGTGTATCTATTATGTTGATAGGATGTTATTTGGTTAACAGTCAAAACTTATGTCGTAAAAACTGTCATTATGTGTTGTGAACTTAAAATTGTAATAGTAATTGTAGATTTTTACTTTTTCTGCATTTTTAGTATTTTTATTTTTTGTTTCTGTTTTTAATTCCCAGCAAATTCTTCCAAATAAATTATGTTTCATTTAATGCCTTTAAGCTTGTATGTATTTTCAAAGTTAGTACATGTAGTATACCAGAGCCTAGTTTCAAAGTCAGAAATCCTCTACAGGTTAGTTTATATTTTCATGCATTTACTGTTTTCTTTCACCAGCTCAATTTTGCACTAAAACATTTTTAAATTACTTAAAAACTTAAGTTTGGGGGGAAGAACATTTCTTTTAAAAAGGTAGTAAAGTAAATTTTATCTATCGTCAATTAGCAATATTTTTTAAATTAATTTAACATGACCTCGGATATTAAGATTAACTTTAAATGACTATACTTATGTTTATGAATATTATGGTAAATTTAGGTAAAAAGTTTTTAATAATAAAGGTCAATTCTAAATTTAAAGAAATTTGGTATGATAGGATAAGACTAATTTTTTCTATTTAAAGTAAAAGAAACTGTATTTTTGAAGTGTTAAGAATTTTAGAGTTTCATGTAAGAAGAAAAGAATGAGACTTTATGAAAATTATAAACTAATATGAATTTATAAAGTGAAGAAAGGCAAGGGTTTTGACTTTAAGAAGAGGATAGTGAAGTTCAAAACTATTAAAGGCTATCGAGATATAGTAATTTCACTTGAAAAAGAAAAAAAAGGATTGAAAAGATCTTAAAAGTAAAAAAAAAGAGAGATAAGGAAAGAAAAGAAAAGAAAAATGAGTGAGAAGAAGCTTGAGGAGATGCCTAATAAAAAATTGGCTTCATTTTGAAACAACTTAAGGAAAAGGCTTAATTACATTTTCTAAACTTATATTGGAGTATTAGTAGTATTACTAGTAAAGTTTTCATGAAGTTCTTTTCCATATGAATATTCTAAGTATCCTTGATATGACAAACTGTAATTCTTCTTGAAATGAATAGAGATTCAGAAATCTTAAATTTGATTACTAAATGCTCTTAGACTTAGATCTTGAAACTAAGTTATTAAAGTTTTTTCTTAAATTTTACTATTTTATTTATTAAACTAAAGTACAAAAGTTATAAGTTAATCTCTATCATAAGTTATATGCTTTTATGAAGTAAAAGTGTCACTTGAGGAGAAGTAACATGTATGTTTGGGGGATTTTGATACACCAAAATAATATGTAGTTTTAAGTATATATTTTATGTTTATTTTTTGTGATATTACACTTTAAAGAATGCTTTTTCGTGGTTTTGTTGTAGGTATATAAATTTTAGTTGTTTAGAGCAAAAGTAGCAAAACTGACAAAATTTGGAGCCAAAACAGCGTATTTTGGGATTCTAGCACAAGATACGTCAACATACAAAGAACTGGCTCAAAATGTGCCAGATTGGCGCCAAATGCACCAAAACCCAGAACAACGGTCTTCACCAAACTGGTGCAAGATGTGCCAAATTTGGCGCAAGGTGCACCAGAGATGACTTTTTGTGGATTAAGGCGGTTCGACATAAATTTTGCGTGAATTTCAAATGGGCACTTGTTCAAAACACCCATTGGAGTGATTCAATGTATCTAGATACTTTAGAAGGTTATTTTATGAAGGGATATGTCTCTTGGATTAATGTACATGTCTTTTGAATTCAAAAGAGTTGACTTTTGGATAGAATTTTGGTGGGAATTTTGAATTCATTTTGGAGGGAGGCAGCCTTTTATAAAAGAGAGGGAAGTCTAAGGCTTGAAGAAGTTTTAAGTGTGGCATGTGAAGAGGGCTAAACGAAGAGATAGAGAGAGAGATAAGTCAAGGGCTTGGAGATTTTCTTCAAGGATTGTAAGAGGAGAGGGAAGGTGAGAGATTTCTTCTTCATTACACTTCTACGAGAGAATTGAGAGTGCTTGTAAAGAGAGAAAGGTTTGAAGAGAACTTCTTGGGATTTGCTTAAGAAGGATTGCGAGTTAAGTTGTGTCTTTTATTTCTTTTATTTTGTAAACTTGTTTTTATATATGAAATCCGTGTTTTATCGTATCATTCTCATGAATTTTGAGTAGTCTTCTTTATCCTTCTCCGTACTTTGAGAATGGTTTTATGAAGAATTGATTTTCTTTTATATGATTTTAAATGTAAAAAATCAGTGATGATTTGAACTCCAATCTTCATTTACTTTTTGATCTGACCAATTGAAATGTTAAAATGTGTTGAGAAACATTTGTTCCGAAAGAGCTGTGATTTCTACAACATGGGGAGAATCACATTTGATTTCATGGGAGAGTATTGATCCCGGAAAATATAGTTGTGTAAATTTTATAAAGTTGACTCCGCTTTACAACGGCGTCAAAAACTTGATGTGGTATTTTATGAATAATAACGTTAAGCACTTAATGTTGGGATTCTATGCAAGTATATGTATCGTTATCAAGTAATATAAGACTATCTATTTAAGTCAAAAATATCGATCCCACGAGGAAGGTATAAATTTGAAATGAAAAATTAACTAGGAAATTCACAGAAATAAAACAAAATTACTGTCACTAATTTGAATTTTTGAGATACTATCAGAACTAATTTATTAACTACTAGTACAATTTAAATGCAAAGTTTAAAATAATAACTACTAAACTATGTTTATGTTATGAAGTTTTCTAATATGAAAAAGCATCTTTCCCACTACAATGAGTTTTTGGTAAAATGAGATGAGATAAATGGTTTAAATTTGTATTGTTCTAAATATGAGCATATTTAATTCTCTACGTTGATTCAGTGTAATAGAAAATCATTGGTTAATCTCAAGTTTAGTCCCTAAATCCGTGGTTAGGCTAGGAGGATACTGGCTCTCACTCCAAAGCTCCCACTTCCCTTCCCATGAAGGCTAACTCTCGCTTTAGTTCTTAAACACTAAGATCAAATTGAGGATTTTAGTCTGTCACCCTAAAAATCTCCAATTCTACACCGAACAATGTATATTTCCCTATTTATTTACACTTAATTCCATGAACCAAAATACCCCTTCATAGAATTAAATGTGATTCTCACTCTTTTGTAGAACTTATACTCCATTTTCTAGATCATATGTTTCACAACATATTTTAACAATTTCATTGTCCATATCAAAAAGTAAATTAAGAATGGAGTTGAAAAACCATCATAATTTATTTGAAATTTTAACATTTGAACATCCAAATTATCTCTTCATTTCACCATAACTCAGAGTAGGGAGAAAGATAAAGTAAACTACTCAGACTTCATGAGAAAGATACAACAAAACCAATTTTTATATATAAAAGTAAAGTTCATACAACACTAATAAACAAACAAAACTTATCTGAAACTCTTTCTCAATGCAAATCCCTTGTTTATACAACAATAATAAACAAAGAACACTTATCTGAAACTCTTTCTCAAAGCAAATCCTTTGTAAAAACTGCTTAGACTTCATGAGAAAGATACAACAAAACACAAATTTCATATATAAAAGAAAGTTCATACTAAAAATAAACAAACAACACTTATCTGAAACTCTTTCTCAAAGCAAATCTCTTGTAGCCTCTCAGACTTCATGAGAAAGATACAACAAAACACAAATTTCATATATAAAAGAAAGTTCATACAATAAAAAACAACACTTATCTGAAACTCTTTCTTAAATCAAATCCCTTTTAGCCTCTCTTATGAAATGTAGGAAGAAGGAATCTCTCACTTCTCTCCCTCTCCAACACTTCTTAGAGAAGAATTCACACTTAAACTCACTATAAAAACTCAAAACTATAAAAAAAATTAAATGACTAATAGACTTTAAGTGGCTACATAGAATGTGGAATAATGTGGAAGAGAGTGGTTTCGGCTCTAAATAGTGCCTAAGGTCGGTTTTCCAATAGGTGCATCCAAAAATTCTTCAAAAAGCATCCAAATTCATCGAATCTTCTAGAAGTAGGGCCTGCACCGACACTGGCATCGTCGGCGCCCATTCTGGCACCCTCAACGCCAGTGGTCTGTAAATAAAACCCGTGCTCTTCTGTCAAATGGCGTCGTCGGCGCTGAACATTTCTTCAAAAACTCCATCTTGACTCCATATTCCATCCTTTTTGCTTCCTTTTTGCTTCAAGTCCTAAAAATAAACAACCTGCAATAAAACATGGAAAATATCTTCCTTTAAAGTGCAATATAAAAAAAAAAGAGTATAAAATATGGGTACAAAAATGCATATATTTTTGGTGTATCAAAATCCCCAAACTTAAATGTTACTGGTCATCATGTAACTCTTTTACTACATAAAAATATGACTAATGACAAAGATTTTAACTTCTAGATTTCTATATTTTAATCCACTAAATACAATAGCATAAATTAAAAAAAAATGTAAAATAACTCTAGTTAATAATAAAGGTATAAGAATATCTAGTAGTCAAGTCTAAGATTTTTTATTCTCTATTCTTTTCAAGGAAAATTGTAAATTATTCATATTAAAGCCACTTAGAATATTCATATGAAAAGAACTTCATGAAACTTTACAAGTAAATATGCTAATACTGAAATATAAGTTTAGAAAATGTTGCAAAGCCTTCTTCTTTAAGTTAATTCAAGTGAAGCCAGTTTTAATTAGTCATCTCTTTAAGCTTCTCCTCACATCTTTTTCTTTTCTTTTTTTTTTCAGGATTATTTTCAATCCTTTTTAGTTTCTTTTCTTTCTCTTTTTTTTATATGAGGATTAATATATCTGGATAGTCTTTAATGATTTTGAACTTCATTATCCACTTTTTAAAGTTAAAAACTTTTCACATTTCTTCACTTTATAAATTTATATTAGCTTTAAAGATTTTTCATAAAATTTTATTCCTTTCTTCTTACATGAATCTCTAAGATTTTTAGTACTTTAAAAATACAAATTCCTTTACTTAAATAGAAAAACATAGTATTATTCTATCATACCAAATATCTTAATCTCTAAAATTAACCTTTATTATTGAAAATTTTTACTTAAGCTTACTATGTATTTAGAAATATAGAAATAGTTATCAAAAGTTAACCTCTAATATCAAAGATAGTGTTAAATTTTAAAATATTTTGAAAATATAGCTAATTGAGGACAACTAAAATTAAGTTTCTTTTCTTTAAAAAGGAATTTTTCTTTCCCCCCAAACTTAAATTTTGAAAATATTTAGCATGAAAAACTAAAAAAATAAAGGGTAAAATAAAACATTTAATACATAAAGGAAAGATTTACCTATTGAGGGTTCTGATATTGAAACTTAACTCTGAAATATTGCAGGTGCTAATATGAAAAGCTACAAGACTCAAAACATTAAATAATACATAATACGTATAAAATTTTTTTTTAGAAAGAGTTAACTACAAATAAATTCAACGAAGTACTAAAAACTAACAACATACAAAAATGATTTCCAATGTAAAAAAAGTGTCACAAATCTATTGTTCATAATACAACACAACATTTAAAATAAAGTTTCACACTCAAAAAATAAACAGTTTCAATAATAAAGTACAACCAAACAAAAATCTAACTAAAACATCATCAATCATCATCTTGTTCTTCTTCCACATCCAAATTTTGCTGCTGAAATGGGGTAAAAACAGGGTGATTAGGAAACTGAACTGAGTGGTCACCCCTCATGTATCTAACCAATGCATCATCATAATCAGCATCATATTCAAACGTCTGTCTTGTCAAATCATCATTGTGTGCATTTCTGGCCTCCATATTTTCCATTCTACTTTCCATTCTCAAGATATATCCCTGTTGGATTATCATCTGCTCCATAAGTTTCTGGAGAGTAGGGGTACTAGAAGTAGTGGTACTTGAAGTAGAAGGAATATCCCTGGTCCTACTTTCAAATCTCCATCCAACATGAGATTCATAAGTCTTAATATTGGCAAGCCCAATAGGTTTTAGAGGTTCAATCCTCTCCTCATCCATTTTAAAATCAACTCCTGCCTGTTCACATAGTGCGAAGATCAGGGCAGGGTGTGCTAAACCACCATTAATCTCTCCAAAAGCAATAGAACAAGTGTTTCTATAAACAATAGAGCCTATATTTATCCTTCTCATCTTCTGGATACAAAAGTTCAAGATGGCTCTATCCTTTGTAACCTCACTATGATGATTTGTTGGCATCATTCTACCAGAAATAAAGTAGTGTCAGGCCTTAGAAACTGCATTTAATATAGAAAGAGGAAAGTTTACCTTAACATCATTCTTCACCTTCCAAGCTCCTCTTTCATTAGTAAGAAAAGAAATAACTTCATCTAAGGCCTCATTTCTAGCAAAAAATGATTTGTACTGGCAGCTATACACATGTCGGCGTTATTTCGGGTTGGTTTGTGGGGTTACCCTTAAGAAGCTGTCGGCTACTGGAATTGAAATCCCGTCGCCCGCTTCTGAAAGACATTGAAGTATGAAATTAAACTGACCCCATATTTTTCATAGTTTAAAATGAAATAGCACTGTACCTCAAATCCTGCATCTATCCCGAAGGGTAAGCACAAGACTTGAGAATGAGGCTCGATCAAATAAAATAAGGAAAGTATGACGTCCATTTGGTTTGTGAAACCTTTGTATTTGCCGACAAGTTCCCCTATTTAATATAAAGGATTAAATAGGGTTTATATTAAGCTGGGTTTGGACAAGCTTCCTATAAGGGCAAGCCCCTATAGTTAATTACTTCTTAAATGACCAAAGTCACTTAAGAAGACTCTCGATAAAAATCAAGAAAAATTATCTTTAAGGAATTTCAAAGAGTAGGACTCTTCAACGAAATCGGATGTAGAGGTGTGAAAGGGGATTGGTTCAAATTTGGAACATTTTGTTGTAGAATCCAAAGGAAGAAGGACTAGGGGATGTCATGGATCCAGAGGAGAACCTTGGTGACTTCCAAAGCTATCCTGGTGTTTGCCTTCAGTTTTGAGGAGAAGTATTTAGGTGTTTCATCTTGCCAATTTTATTTAGTTAGGGCTTATATTCGTTTGAAAAAATCACACAAATGGCCTGGAAGATGTGAGGATTTATGTCATGACAAATGACAACCTCAGAATCCTAAGACGAGTTAGGGCTTATATTGTATAGCAGAGCTATGCAATGGCCTAAAGATGATGTGAGGATTTACGTTGCATAAGCAAGCAACCTCGAAGTCCTATGGCTTTGTTGTTTAAGTCTAAGGAAGATTAGTTTAGCTATGGAAGATACATTTTGCTGTTGAAGATGGTCGTGCTGCCCACCATGCTAGCTTCAAGCTCCTGCCGCAACGAGTTTAAGTTTTCTAATGTGTCAAGTTATAATGTCAAATTAGGTGGCCCTATGGTTGAAGTTCTTTAAATTTTATAGAGGGCATATTAAAGTTGATTAGAGCGACACCGGTTAGGATCCTACGGTTCCCTCGTTCCGGCATCACTATTTTCTATTGGACTCACTTAGTCCAAATGAACTTACTAAACCCAACTTAATGAGTTCCATAATTTCATTTAAACCGTGGGAAGCCTCGTTAGCAACCGTAGGTTCTTCCACCGAGGGATTCCCGATCATTCGATAGAGACGTCTTAATGTAGTTGAAGTTGTAGTTTTATGTGTTGTTTGTGATTAAATTTTGAGTTGTTTTATATTTTAAGTGTTGTGGCGGTATATTTTATCTTAGTTCATTTTAGTTTTTGTTTTGGGTTATGGTTATGGTTAACATGCAAGTTTATGTAGGTAAATGCAAGCATTAAACATGTAAGGAAAAGGCAGAAGAAAGACGGTACTATAAACTGTAAAAGCGCACCTGGCGAGTCTTCTCGTTCCACCACCTAAAACTTAAAATGCATGTTAAGGCAATTTATGAAGAGCAGGAAAGGCAAAATTTTGGTGGTTTTCCTAGCCCTATGTCATATTTTGGTGAGTCCGTAAAAGTTTAATTAAGGATGATTTCATTGAGCGAAGAATATTAAGTTTAATAGGCCTCTAAGGTATCCAACAAGTTAGGAGGGGAAAGCAGGTCCATGCCTCCCTCTCACCAACTAGTGAAAAGCCTCGAGTCCATTTAAACTTATTATGTTGCTTAATGATTCATCCCGTAAATACCCTTGATTACTCAGTGAAAATTATGTGGGTGAAGACCCTTAAAGGGGCAAATTAGTGTAATTTGAACTCTTACCCAAATTTTAATCCTAATTGGGCTTAGTGGTGTTTCAAGGATGTTTGATTTAATTATGTTTATTTCTACCTAATTGGGCTTAGTGGTGTTTCAAGGATGTTTGATTTAATTATGTTTCTTTCTCTAATCCTCATTTAGTCAATTTTGATTTAGCCCAAGTCACCACTAAGCCCTTAAGACCTAGGCGAGTGTCTTATTTAGTTAATTTTGATTTAGCCAAAGTCACCACTAAGCCCTTAAGACCTAGGTGAGTGTCTTAATTAGTAAAGTCACGTAGTGGTGTTTCAAGGATGTTTGATTTAGTTATGTTTATTTCTCTAATCCTCATTTAGTCAAGGTGGTGTTTCAAGGATGTTTGATATAATTATGTTTATTTCTCTAATCCTCTTTTAGTCAATCGATGTTTCAAGGATGTTTGATTTAGTTATGTTTATTTCTCTAATCCTCATTTAGTCAATTTTGATTAGTGGTGTTTTAAGGATGTTTGATATAATTATGTTTATTTCTCTAATCCTCATTTAGTCAATTTTGATTTGGCTTATGTCACCACTAAGCCCTTAGGGCCTATGTGAGTGTCTAAATTAGTTTTGAAAAGGGTTAAGCTTTAAGTGGTCATGATTCATGATTTGGATTCTATTTGAAAAATCAAAATAGGGGTATTAAATTGATTAATTATTGGTTTCCAAAGTCATACCCCTAAGTCCAGGATCATTTAATTATTAAATTGATTAATTATTGACTTCAAAAGTCATAAGATTCTATTTGAAAATCAAGATAGGGGTATTAAATTGATTAATTATTGACTTCAAAATTCATACCCCACTTGGATTTTATTTGAAAATCAAAATAGGGGTATTAAATTGATTAATTATTGGCTTCAAAAGTCATACCCCAGTCCAGGATCGTTTAATTTTAATAAACTTCCAAATTTTAATAATTTAGAAATTTATTAACTTATCGAGGATCATTTAATTTTGATAAACTTTCAAATTTTAATAATTTAGAAATTTATTAATCTTAATTTGGACTCATTTTAATTTTAATAAGCTTCCAAATTTTAATAATTAAAATGTATTAACTTATCTAGATCATTTAATTTCAATAAACTTCCAAATTTTAATAATTTAGAAATTTATTAACTTATCTTTTTTCAAGATAGGGGTATTAAATTGATTAATTATTGGCTTCAAAAGTCATACCCCACTTGGATTTTATTTGAAAATCAAAATAGGGGTATTAAATTGATTAATTATTGGCTTCAAAAGTCATACCCCAAGTCCAGGATCAAGATAGGGGTATTAAATTGATTAGTTATTGACTTCAAAAGTCATACCCCTAAGTCCAGGATCATCAATAAAGGGGTATTAAATTGATTAATTATTGACTTCAAAATTCATACCCCTAAGTCCAGGATCATTTGATTTTAATAAACTTCCAAATTTTAATAATTTAGAAATTTATTAACTTAATTAAGAAAGTGAAATTATAATATACTTACAAATTTTAATAATTTAGGAATTTATTAGTCTTAATTAAGAAAATAAGATTGGTTTCCCAAATTTTAATAATTTAGAAAGTTATTAACTTATCTTTTTAATGAGGAAAGTGAGATTGGTTTCTACCAATTAACAATTGGTTTCTACCAATTAACCCCTTTGTGTTTCAAGCATCAATTAAATTGATTAAGATCAGAGGTTGCCCATTCCCCTCCTTGACTTAAGCCTAAATGTTAATTAAGGCAAGATTTCCAAAATTACACATATTCCCCTTAAGGCTCTAATACTTCATAATTTATCAAATTCAATTCAAATGACTTTGAAATTTTTATCCTTCCTCATTTATGGGTCAATTGAGACATTAGAGGAGAAAATGTGATTTTTCAAAATTTAATTTAATTTATATATTTATTTTTATGCAAAAATAGGATTTTTCAAAGAAAATTCCTAACTTGACCAATGTAAATTATAATCCCTTAAAATTTTTACTGGAGGTAAACCTAGACTAGGTGAGCCTTTTGATCAAAGTTCACAATTGTTTGAATTCTCTGTGATTTATTAGAATTATTTTAAGTTCTGGGTTATTTAATAAAAATAAAATATTTTGGATGATGAAAATTAAGTTTTCTATTTTTTAAAAATCTCCCCAACATCAAAGAACTCAGAGGAGCAAATTTTATATTTTTCTGATTTTTCTTTGATTTACTGGAATCATTATAGTGAAAAAACTCATTTTTAGCCCTTTAAAGATTATTTTTAAGCTTTGAAATTAAAAATCTTTATTTAGAAAATCAGAAGAAATATTCTAATTGTTCCTAAATGATTAGGAAGTAATTTAGAATAGTTCCATGAGTTTTATTATTTTTATGAATTTTTAATTATTTTAAATATTTAGAATAGGCTAAAAATCAAATTTTTATCTTAAATATTATTTTATTTTTATAAAATACCCCTCATCACAGAGAACTCCAAAAACTAAGTTTCATAATTTTTTGAGTTATATTTTGACTTTTAAAAATCATTTAAATGTCAAAAGTGGTATTTAACTTTAAAAATCAACTTAAGTTATCAAATGAACTCAAAATATTTTAAAATTTTTATGATGAGTTCTCTGGATCATAGATCACAGTGGAGATCAAAATCAAGTCATTTAAATTTTTATATTTTTCAAAATTAATTATCTTAGTGATTTAGTTTTTGTAAAATTTAAGGATATTTTAAATGACTTGACCCATGAAATTATTTCCAAAGGTTTCTCGGTCATGGTGGACCTTCCAAAATTTTCTTGGGATTTAATAACCAATATGCTAGTCAGTATTTTAAATGAATTGACCCATGAAATTATTTCCAAAGGCTTCTCTAGTCATGGTGGACCTCATTTTAAATGACTTGACCCATGAAATTATTTCCAAAGGTTTCTCTAATCATGGTGGACCTTCCTTTAAATGACTTGACCCATGAAATTATTTCCAAAGGTTTCTCTAGTCATGGTGGACCTTTCACTGATCAATATGCTAGTTTCCATGATTATTTTAAAGAAATAATGTGGAATAACTTGAAAAATATCATGATTATTTAAAAGAAATAATGTGAAATAACTTGAAAAATATGGGTCTCTGTATAGGAAGCTCCTTCTAGTCATGGTGGACCTTCCAAAATTTTCTTAGGATTTTATAATCAATATGCTAATTTCCATGATCAAAGGTTTCTCTGGTCATGGTAGACCTTCTAAAATTTTCTTGGGATTTAATAACCAATATGCTAATTTCCATGATTATTTTAAGGAAATGATAAAATTTTTTTTGGGATTTAATAACCAATATGCTAATTTCCATGATTATTTTAAGGAAATGATGTGAAGAATTTGTAAAATATAGGACTTTGTATAGGGACCTTCTCTAACTTTGGAAAAATCTAAGAATACTCCCCCTAATAGAGGCTATAACATGTCAAAATTTCAAGCCAAGGTGGTGTGTCAATATGCATGGAGAATCAAATGATTCCAAATAGTGTTTAATTAATTAAAAATATTTTATGCATCAAATAGACTTTAAGATTATTCCACATTGTTCTCCTCTGTTCACTGAGCAAGGGGATATTTTTATTTTATTTTTGTGATTTTTTTACACAAAGTTATGGATTTTCTAAGTTTTGAGGATTAAATAAATAAGAAAATACCCCTATTTTTCTATTTAAACCGCGCGTGCCACCTCAACCTACGACGGCTCCGAAAGCATGTGTGGCGCGCTCTGGTTGGACGCCGCCGTCCACGTAGCTTGCTGACTCGGCCTGCTATTCACGTCCGAAAGCATGTGTGGCGCGCTCTGGTTGGACGCCGCCGTCCACGTAGCTTGCTGACTCGGCCTGCTATTCACGTCCTGAAGTGCTGTCTGGCGCTATCTCCCCCATTCATTTAATACACGCTCGATCGGACAGCTCCCCGTCACCGTCCTCGATAGGATGATCCCGTGCCTGTCCACACTAAAATCTTAAGATCTCAGCCTAGACTCAACCAAATCACTTCGGGTTTGATCCTATGGACTCGTCTAAGTAAGACGAACACATCCATACGGCTAAGGTACCATGAAATCAAGCTTAAGTAAATGGAGAATCAAAATAAGCTCGGGAGCCGGAGGAGTTTTATACCTTTGCTCTGAGAAGGGAAGCTTCGATCAGAGGTGCTCGGCACGTTCGTTGGGGTCCAAGGAGGCTAAGGATTGAGTCCCTGGTCTTGGTGTAAAGCCTAGGTATGAATTCGACCAAGCTCGATTTCAGGTGTTGGTCTAGAGCTATCGTAGAGGCTCTGTGGAAGGGGAATTTGAGGGGGCTTTGGCTTCTCTCACTCTTGTGAAGGTGTGGGCACAAGCAATTGAAGTTTGGTGGAGTGTGGAGGTGTAATGGGTTCTGTCCTGGTTTTCAGCAAGGTTTCAAGCTTAAAATTGAGCCCCGGCAATGGGAATGGGTGAGGGAAAATGGTTGGAATGCACTGAGGGGACCTTAGGGAAGCTCTGTGTGAAGTTTGGAGAGGCCTCTCTAAGAAAATTTCAGCACACCTCCCATGGTCGTGGGAGGTGATTTTTTATAAAAATGGCCATGGGGTGGCTCTCAGGGCATAATTTTGGGTGCATTGTGGTGCTTAAGTGGAGGGCAGAGGAGCTCCATAGTTTGATTTGGATGAGCTGGCTTATAGGTTTGATTTGGGTGAGGTGCCATGCAAGTGGCTCTCAATTTTGGGCTTTTCCGGCCACTAGGCTGGCCGACCGGCCAGGGGGAGGTGGTTAGGAGCTCAGGGCACCCAGAGGAATCCATCACAGCAATTTAATGCAAATGTGCTTGGATTTGGCAAAGATATCTTAAGCATGTGCATTTTTGGAAATAAGATCCCTTAATTTGGGGGACCTTTGGTCCAGATATCTTAAGCATGTGTATTTTTGGGAATAAGATCCCTTAATTTGGGGGACCTTTGGTCCAGTATCTTAAGCATGTGCATTTTTGGAAATAAAATCCCTTAATTTGGGGGACCTTTGGTCCATGCCTTAAGCATGTGCATTTTTGGAAATAAGATCCCTTAATTTGGGGGACCTTTGGTCCATGGCTATGTCATGGTGTTTGGATTAGTCAATAAGTCCAACAAATGGTTGTGGTGGAGTTAATTTGGTGGCTTTAGGGTGGTTAGGCCACATTTAGTGCATGGGTCCAAGTGGGTGCAAATGACCAAAACTTGGTTTTAGGTTAGGCTAGCCATGTCAAGCAGCCCAATTGATTGTTTCATTTGGTGTAGATGATCATAAGGAACAACTTTGGTGAAGGATGGANAGGTTAGGACCAATATGTGAAACTTCAAGTTGATAAGAGAAGGGTTTGGAATTTCTAGTGGTGAGGGTTCCATGTCTAGTTTTCTAGGAATAGTCAACAGGAAAAGTCCTATGGCTAGACCCTAGGCTACTAAAGAGGAAAAACTAAACCTCAATAAAAAAATGAGGTCAACAAATGGACCCCCAATAGGTGTGGTGTGATGGGCAAGCACACCACGCATATTGGCGTTGACCGACGAGATCAACAAAAACCAATACAGACTCCTAAGTCAACAGACTCAGAAGTATGCGTAGAGTTGTGTGTGTGATTTGTTTCTGCTAGGGAATTAGCAAGTGATCGTCTGGTTGAAATCAAGGAGTAGAGACTCTCGCTGGGGATTGGAGAGTAAACTTTGAGTTATGAAATTTTAAGGATTTCCAAAGGATGGGAGTCAGAATGTAAGTGTCAACCCCGAGGTGACAATTGAAATTCAAATATCAACTCAAAAGAGAGAGAGAGAGAGAGAGAGAGAGAGAGAGAGAGAGAGAGTCGGAGTGTAAGGACCGACCTCAAATGTAATGAATCAGAAATGTAGGACTGATTCAGAAACAAGAATTGAAATGCAGGTCAATTCTCAAAAGAGAGCGTCGGAATGTAAGGACCGACCTCAAACGTAAAGAATCAGAAATTTAGGACTGATTCAGAACGAGAATTGAAATGTAGGTCAATTCTCAAAAGAGAGCGTTGGAATGTAAGGACCGACCTCAAATGTAAAGAATCAAAAATTTAGGACTGATTTGGAAATGAGAATTGAAATGTAGGTCAATTCTCAAAAGAGAGCGTCGGAATGTAAGGACCGACCTCAAATGTAAAGAATCAGAAATTTAGGACTGATTCAGAAACGAGAATCGAGCGTCGGAATGTAAGGACCGACCTCAAATGTAAAGAATCAGAAATTTAGGACTGATTCAGAAATAAGAATTGAAATGTAGGTCAATTCTCAAAAGAGAATGTCGGAATGTAAGGATCGACCTCAAACGTAAAGAATCATAAATTTAGGACTTATTCGGAAATGAGAATTGAAATATAGGTCAATTCTTAAAAGAGAGCTTCGGAATGTAAGGACCGACCTCAAATGTAAAGAATCAGAAATTTATGACTGATTCAGAAACGAGAATCGAAATGTAAGCATTAATTCTTAAAAGAGAGCGTCGGAATGTAAGGACCGACCTCAAACGTAAAGAATCAAAAATTTAGGACTGATTTGGAAATTAGAATTGAAATGTAAGTCAAGTTTTAAAAAAGAGTGTCAGAATGTAAGGACTGACCTCAAATGCAAAGAATCAGAAATTTAGGACTGATTCGGAAATGAGAATTGAAATATAGGTTAATTCTCAAAAGAGAACGTCAGAATGTAAGGACTGACCTCAAATGTAAAGAATCAGAAATTTAGGACTGATTTGGAAATGAGAATTAAAATGTAGGTCAATTCTCAAAAGAGAGCGTCAGAATGTAAGGACCGACCTCAAATGTAAAGAATCAGAAATTTAGGACTGATTCGGAAATAATTGAAATGTAGGTCAATTCTCAAAAGAGAGCGTCAGAACGTAAGGACCGACCTCAAACGTAAAGAATCAGAAATTTAGAACTGATTTGGAAATGAGAATTGAAATGTAGGTCAATTCTCAAAAGAGAGCGTCGGAATGTAAGGACCGACCTCAAATGTAAAGAATCAGAAATTTAGGATTGATTCGGAAATGAGAAATTTAGGTATCAGTTTTAAGGAGAGAGTCAAAATTTAAGTATTAATCTTGAAATGTGAGAATTAAAATGTAAATATCAATTCGAAGATAAAAGAACTGAAATATAGGTATCAATTCAAAGATATGAGAATTGAAATGTAAGTATCAATTCAAAGATGTGAGAACTGAAATGTAGGTATCAATTCAAAGATGTGAGAACTGAAATGTAGGTATCAATTCAAAGATATGAGAATTGAAATGTAGGTATCAATTCAAAGATATGAGAATTGAAAGGTATCAATTCACAGATATGAGAATTGAAAGGTATCAATTCACATATATGAGAATTGAAATGTAGGTATCAATTCAAAGATATGAGAAATGAAATGTAAGTATCAATTTGAAGATATGAGAATCAGGATTTAGGTACTGATTTGAAGATGTGATATGAAATTTACAAAGAGCTTGTGATGTTGAATTTGCAGTAGTGTGTTATTTGAGAAGGTTGATTTTGAAGAAAATTTGTAGAGCTTTGTGGAGTTTTTGTGCAGAATGTGAAATTCTACGAGGATGTGCAAAGGGTCAATGTAGGTAATGATGGTTGTACTGCGTGCACAAAGAGTAGGAAATTCCGAAAATGGAAGTATCCAGTCAACAGGTTTGTTTCATTTTCTTGTTGTTTTTATCACAATTGATTTTTCAAAAAAAATGTGTTTTTAAAGTTTTAATTTCAATTGCTTGATAAGAAATTTATTTTGTTATTCACTCATTTATGATTATCTTTCATTTGTGTTTTGTTACGTTGTTGAAGATTTGTTGTTTCGTTCTTTGTTCATTGGAACTCTGAACCATTGCATGGTTCGCGGCTTTCATCCATCGCACAAAAAGACAATTGACAAAAAGGCACAACTTGAGAGAAATTTCCATTAATCTGCCTCAATAAAGATGATACAGATCAAATATAGGCTAATGCCTCAAAAGGTACATCATGTAATACATGCTGAAATGCATTTGCTTCAATAAAGATACTACATATCAAATATAGGCTAATGCCTCAAAGAGAGTACATCATGTAATACATGCTGAAATGCATTGATATCTCAAGATATGAGTACATCATAGACTGATTACAACAGATACATGTCATGCTTTTTAAAAGAAAGCAAGTGAATCCTCTGCGCTTGGTATATCAAGCTCCTGATCAAGCAGACCTTCTGAGTCATGCTCCAGTATAAGAGTTCCCTTCGCATGTATTCAGAGGTACAACCTTCTCATAGCTCGTAAGGNTATTAGGGGTAATGGATCCACTTGGTCATATCTGAGGATCCCAGGCAGATTCCTTTGTTTGTCGTTTGTAAAATTGTAGCAACAGCCGCACTGGATGGTGATTCTTCCCTTTCCCCGCATCTATTTCTTCGGCTCGGAATACGTTCTTTCCATGAGAAGGCCCGCTCAACCTCTATCTCTTAAATCAAAGATGCAGTTTAGAATGCTTCTTTCATCAGTTTCAGAGAAAACCCTAGTATATAACTCCAGGCCTTCCAATATGTTGATAAAATTTCCCTGAACCTCTTCATAGAACTCGAATTCTCTTTTGTTTACCTTGCTTATTTTGTAGTATTCTACCATTCCGGGAGTTGACAATTTCCTGGGGCATTCCTTCCTTCGGGCCTCGGCGGGAATCCAAACTGGTGTTGGCCGATCTGGAATATGAGATTAAGCCTCAAGCGGGATGTATAATCCTGGGCTTCGCGGTGCGCGTTGATCCGTCCCCGGTGGGCATACGGCTCATTTGCCACGAAATCTGGAGTCTAAGACTCGTTGGTGCTTGTAGTGTATTCTTCTAAGGTACTGAAACGCTGTAGATGTAGAACATTGCAGTTCGGGCATTCTACAAATGCGCCCGTGACTGATGTCCTGGCTGGTATCTCGACGTTGCATGTTGGGCAACTTCTGTACAAGATATCTGGGACCGGGGGCACGTCTAATCCTGTCACAAATCCTGACTCTTCATCTGTAGTGGGCAGGCTGGCAGAAGTCTCTCTCAGTTCTGGATTGTAGATATGTCACTCATGAATGGGGGTAAGAAAACCGCTCACGTCTCTTTGGTGCTTGCGCTCCTGTCGCAGAAAGGCTCTCTGTTTCTTTTGGCTTGCATTTCTGCGTTGCGTCCTGCGGAGTGGAGTATTTGGTAGTTTTTCACTGTGGGCAGCTATTAAGCCCCTTGCTGGAGTAGCTATCGTGGAGGGCAGTTGGCTGGGCTCCTCCATCGGATCTTGTTCTGCTATCACGTTTTTACTTTTACGTGACACATCGTCTTGAGTGGTCACCCTCAACAGTGAAGGTAGTCCCTTCTTTTCTTCATTGCTGACTACGTCCCTTAGAGGACCGTCGTAGTCCATATCAATCTAGTTGAAATCCATCTCGAAATCTATGACACCTCCTTGTGGCGTCATCTCTTCATTCAGTGCGACGTTCCAGCCGTCCTGGAAGGCAAAGATCAGCCTCTGTCCTGACATTTTTCTACAGATGACAGAAAGAAACGTCAGTGGGCCGAAGTTTGGCATGAACAAGAACAAAACAGAATATCCATTAAAGTAAATTTTAGTTTGTTTTGGTGAAAAGGATTACTCATTTAATGTGTGAGTTTTGATTTAATTTAATGGAATTTTTTAAATCCAAAAGTAGAAAAGAGAACGTGTGAAGTTCAAAAATTTTCTGAAAATTTTCATTAAATATGAGATTAATTACAAAATTTGGACCCGGTCATAGATATATGGCCATATAGATAACCCTAAAACAATCAAGGTTTCAAAATTTCAAAGCAAGCAGAGGCAAGCGGAGGCAGGCGACATCAGGCTGCGTAATAGGTTTTTAGGTATCGTCCATTTATCGGTAACATGGGTCTTTCACCCCGGAAGCCCACTAATTGGTAGGCTCCTCCTGTATAGACCTTCTCAACGACAAATGGTCTATCCCAAGTTGGCTCGAATTTTCCACTTATTTTGCGGCGAGCAAGAATAGGTCTTTTGAGCACAAGCACGTGGTTACCAATTTTGAATGTCCTTGGGCGGACCAATTTGTCATGGGCTTGTACCATCTTTACCTGGTAGAGCTCCAAATGTTGTTGTGCTTCTAGTCATTTTCCCTCGAGACTTTCTAATTCTTCAAGTCTGAGTTTTACACTTTCTTCCGTTGTGAGTTGGTTGGCAACGACGACTCTGAGAGATGGTGTCTGGATTTCTTATAGTGGTAGCATGACCTCAGTCCCATACACGAGCATATAAGGTGTACACTGAGTGGGAGTCCTGAAAGTCATCCGGTACGCCCACAAGGCTTCTAACAGTTTGTTATGCCAATCCCTTTTATTTTCATCCAGTGTTTTCTTCGAAATCTGTACCAGTGTCTTGTTGAAAGCTTCAGC
>JXCR01143408.1:0-26820 GCA_002079205.1 Phalaenopsis hybrid cultivar
TTCTAATAATCCTAATTTGTCTGTTACTCTGATTGTGATTTGACTCACTCACTCAATCACTCCCCAACAACGATGCCAAAAACTTGACCGTGACTTTTTATATACCTAAAAATACAAGAATTTGACACCACTACTGGAAGATTTAAATCCCCGGCAACAACGTCAAAAACTTGACCGGCGACTTATATATGCTTAAAATATAAGATAAATATGGACGTAATAAATATTCAATAATTATAAAGTCACACTTATCAATGCAAGTATATGTATCGCTCAAGTAATATAGGGCTCTAATGGGAGTCCAAGATATCGATCCCACAGGGATTAGTTTAGAATTACGAACTAAGATTTTATAAAAGCAATACTTTAATCACAACAACAAAGTTCAATTTTCTTATCTGTCACTAATAGGCAATTAAAATAAATAAGTAATTTTAATAACAATTAAATAACCAATGATACTGAGGAGGGTTTAATTGTGATATTCAATATATAAGAAAGCATCCTTCTCCTTATCAAGAAATCATAGTGAATGGATAAAATGAATTAGTTCAATTTATATTGTGTCAAATAGGAGCGTACCTATTCTTTACCCTTTAGTCTAGGCATAGTGAACATTGACTACTCTTACACTTGTTTACTGAATCTGCGGCTAGGCTAGGAGGATACCGGCTCTCACTTCAGAGCTCATACATTCCCCTCACTTGAGGGCTAACATCTACACTTCAGCACCCAAATGATAGGACCGAATTGGGGATTTTAGTCTGTCACTCTAAAATCTCCAATTCTACGCCGGATAATATTATTTCCCTATTTATTTGCACCCAACTTCCAAGGGCTTTGACTTCCCTGAATCTTGGATGTAATCTTTACTTTAGTTGTAAAACTCAACATATGTTAACAAATCAATTGGCCAGATTGAAAGTAAATTAAGATCAAAGTGAAAAGATCATCATAATTTCTTAAATATTTTCTTGGCTTCACCAATTCAAATCACCATTTCACAAATCTCAAGACAAGGAGAAAGACAGAGAAAACTACTCAGATCTCATGAGGAAAACATAACAAAACTCAGAATTTATATATAAAATCATAGTCTTACAACTACAATAAGTAAATAACTTATCTCTAATTTCCCCCCAAGAAAACTCCTCGAAATTCCTCTAAATCAAAGTCTTAACAAATCAATTGGATGGCAAAAATTAACACCGGGCAATGCTTCTCAATAGGTGGATACCTTATCTCAATCGGTATTAGACGACAACTCAAGTAGTAGAGCACATTTTCTTTACCTTCCTCATTGACTTGTGCTAAGAGGGCTCCAAGAGAGTCATCTAAGGCCGCAGTATAAAGTATCAGAGGTTTCCCTGGGATAGGGGCTGCTAAGACAGAAGGTGTCATTAAATATTGTTTGACGTCCTCAAAAGCCCGCTGGCATTTCTCTTTCCAAATAAATTTGGCATCATTTTTAATTAATGTCGAGAAAGGCCGACACCTACCTAAGAGATTAGAAATAAAGCATCTCAAATATGCCAACTTCCCCTGGAAGGAACGTAGTTGTTTCAAGGTTTTAGGGGGAGGCATTTCCAAGATAGTTTTAATCTTATCCGGGTCGATCTCGATTCCGCGATGACGGAAAACGAATCCTAGAAATTTCTCGGAGGTAACGCCAAAGGCGCACTTTAAGGGATTCATTTTAAGGTCATATCGCCGTAACCATTCAAACATTATCTTCAAATCATACAAATTGTCTATTTTTTGTTTGCTTTTGATGACCAAATCATCCACGTAGTATTCTACTTGATTGAGAATGAGGTCCTCAAAAATCTTCTTCATTGCACGCTAATATGTTGCTCCAGCATTTTTTAGGCCAAACGACATCACTGTGTAGCAGAAAATTCCAATTGGTATTCTAAAAGCTGTAAGTGCTGCTTCCTCGGGAGCAATCTTAATTTGGTTGTATCCCGATGATCCATCCATGAAGGAGAAAATTTCATGTGTTGAAGTGATATCCACCATCATCTCTGGTATAGGTAGTGGAAACTCATCTTTTGGACTTGCTTTATTTAAATCCCTGAAGTCGACACAAACGCAGATCTGCCCATTTTTCTTTTTAACAGGTACAATATTGGCTAACCATTGGGGTATTGCTCTTCTTTAACAAAGTTGGCATCTATCAACCTTTTCACTTCTGCGATGCCTTGTTGTTCTGTTTCAAGGCGCATTCTCCTGGGAGCCTGCTTTACTGATGTTATATTCTTGTTCACCCCAAGTTTATGAACTGCAACTTCTGCTGACAGTCCTGGCATTTCATCGTAGCTCCATGTAAAGCAATCTTTGAATTCTGTTAACAGTTTGAGTACTTTTGTAGATACTTCGTCATCAAGTAGAGAACTAACAAATGTAGACAGGGGTCGTTCTTCAGTCCTGAGGTTAATCTCTTTCAATTCATCGATAGTAGATTTAATTTCCTCCTCAAATTCTGGCGGAGACTTCTATTGGTTGATCAGTAGAGTCATCCTCTACATTGAGACAATCCTCTTCTGACTCATTAGTAACAATCATGCAAAATTTAGAATCATCAATTGGTCCAACTGTACCAAATCCGAGACCTTCTTTTGAATTGAAAGTTTGACTTTTAGCATTCCATAGTTTTTCAAAAAGTTGAAATTTAACTTTTGGCATTTGTTGAAAGTTCAACTGTTCCAAATCCGAGCATTCATAGAGAGACCCTAACTTGACCAAGGTAAAGTATAATCCCTTGAAATTTTTACTTGGGGTAGATAGACCAGATAAGCTTTTCGATCAAATTTCATAATTTTTTCAATTCTTAGTGATTTACTAGAATTATTTTAAGTTCTGGGCTATTTAATAAAAATAAAATATTTTAAATGTCAAAATTAAGTTTTGTATTTTTGAAAAATCTCTCTCAGGTTAGAAATTTCATATTTTTTTTTTATTTTTCTTTGATTTATTGGAATTATTTTAGTAAAAACTCAATTTTAGCTTTTAAAAAATTATTTTTAAGCTTTGAAATTCAATATCTTTATTTAAAAAATTAGAAAAAATATTCTAATTATTCCTTAGTGATTAGGAAGCAATTTAGAACATTTCCATGAGTTTTATTATTTTTGTAATTTTTATGAATTTTTAATTAATTAAATATTTAAAATAGGCTAAAAACAAGTCTTTATCCTAAATATTATTTTATTTTTATAAAATATCCCTGATCCCAGAGAACTCAAAAAAACTAAGTTTCATAATTTTTTGAGTTGTATTTTGATTTTTTAAAAATTATTTAAATACTAAAAGTGGTATTTATCTTTAAAAATCAACTTAAGTTGTCAAATGAACTCAAAATATTTCAAAATTTTTACGATGAGTTCTCTGGATCATAAATCACAGTGGAGATCAAAAATCAAATCATTTAAATGTTTATATTATTCCAAAATTAATTATCTTAGTGATTTAGTGTTTGTAAAATTTAAGGGCATTTTAAATGACAGCATGAAATTATTTCCAAAAGTTTCTCTAACCATAGTGGACTTTCCAAAATTTTCTTAGAATTTTCTAATCAATATTCTAATTTCTGTGATTATTTTAAGTAAATAATGTGCAAAAACTTGAAAAATATGGATCTCTGTATAGGAACCTCCTCTGACTTTAGAAAAATCAAAGAATATTTCTCTTGATAGAGGCTACAACATGCCAAAATTTCAAGCCAAGGTGATGTGTCAATATGCATGGAGAATCAAATAAAATATGCCAAAATTTCAAGCCAAGGTGATGTGTCAATATGCATGGAGAATCAAATGATTCCAAAGTATTTAATTAATTAAAAATATTTTATGCATCAAATGGACTTGAAATTTATTCCAAATTGTTCTCCTCTGTTCACTAATCAAGCGGGTATTTTTATTTTATTATTGTTATTTTTTACACAAAGTTATGCATTTTTGAAGTCTTAGGGATTAAATAAATAAGAAAAGGCCCCTATTTCCCCATTTATCCATGTTAACCATGTACGGATCGAATAGACCACGTTTCCCTGTGTGATTGGTTCCTCCAACCAGCTCATTCCCGCCCATGTCGGACCACGGTCTGTCCGACGTGATCAGGGCCACCCGATCAATACACGCTCGATCTGACGGTCACGGGTCATCATCCCAAATGAACTGGACCTGAAAACCGTCCATTTTAAAATGCTAATATCTCACTCAAACCTTAACAAAATTGAGTGAAATTTTTCTTAAAATGCTCGTATTAACTAGTAGAACATATCCATATGTTTTATAAACCCTTAAATTGACATTATATTCATGAATAGTAAAAAGAAGCTCAGTTTAGGGTTAACTTTGAATGCCTTGGTCCAAGAGCGGTAGCCTCAATTGGATGCTTGTAGAAGCTTTATGTGGGTGTCAGAAGCCTAGGGATGGAGCCTCTGGTCGTGGTGAAATGCCTAGACTCAAATTTGATCAAGGCCGATTTGGGGGTTTGATCGACGTCCACCTTAAGGTGGTCGGACGATGGGGCTTTTATGGGGGATCTTCTTCTCTTGATGTTGAGATGGTGTGGATATAATTAATTTGAATTTGGTGGAGGTTTTAAGGATGTCCTGTTTTGGCCTTGAAATTGAGCTCCAAAATTGAACTCAAACAATGGATTTGAGTGGCTCAGGTTTAGTTAAGCTCAAAAGGTCTCCAGGAAGCACTTGAAGAAATTTTACAGAGTCTCTCCAAAGAATTTCAAGCTCTCTCTCTCTCTTTTTCCATGGAGGGGGAGTTTAAATAAAATTGACTAGGCTGGCTGTCAGGGCCAATTGACGGGTGCATTTGGCTGCTTAGGAGGAGAGCAGAGAAGCTCCAATGAGCAGTTGGGCTGATTTGGCCTCTGGGTTTGAATTGGGTAAAAATCCCTTGTCTTGGCCATAGTTTTTGCCATTTTCCAGCCACCAAGGTGGCTGGCCAGCCAAGCAATGGTCACCTCTTAGCTCAGGGAAGTCAGGGGGTGGCTAATGATGATTATCTCCCAAGGGCAAGTGATGATGTTGAAGATATTTCAAGTTGGGTCCAAAAATGGGTGAAATCCCTTAATTTGGGGAGCTATTGGTCCATATCTTGTCATGGTGATATTATGAGGGTTTAGCGTGGTTTTTAGGAAGGTTTTGGTGGCTGTGAAATTATTACTTTGGTGGCTTAGACATGGTTAAGTCAATTTTTGGTGAAAGGGTTCAAGTGAGTGCAAATGACCAAAACTTGAGTTTGTGCTAGGCTATCCATGTAAATTGGCCTAATTAATTGTTGTATTTGGTGTAGATGATCATAAGTAATAACTTTGGTGAAGGACAAAAGTGGTTTTTAACTCAATTGAAGGGTCAATTTGAGGGAATTTTGAACTTTAATGAATTTGGTCATGTTGGGCTAGGCTTGGATCTAGCTTGTGTTAACCTTGGGATAAGTCCAAATTGATTGTTATAAATGGTCAATAGGTACCTCATGAAGAGTTTACAACATGAATTGGATGCCAATTTGGAGGTTAAGGCAATCAATTGGGTGAAATTTGGGGACTTAGCCAATTTGGGGCTAAATTTTAGAATTTTAGATTTAGGCCAAAATAAAATGAATTTGAGACTACACCAAGGCCAATTGATGGTTGATTTTGATGTATAGGAATTTTTTCAAGATTTTTCAACATTAATTGAGGCCAATTGACTAGGCTATGGGTTCAATTTGGTGTGATTAGGTCATATGGTCAAAATTGGGATTTTGACCCAAATCAAAATTGGGCTCAAATCATGGACCAATTGAGCTTGAATTTAATTTAGTTTGGTCATATCAAAAGTGAGTTTGAGTTTAGTATTGGAATTGGGGATGGAAATTTGAGTTGGATTTGGGGAAATGTGGGTCTTTAAAGGGCAGTTTGGGGTTTTGATCAAAGATAGTCAAATTGGCCAAATTGAGTCATGTGGTAGTTGAGAGAAATGAAATTGGGAGTATTTGGGATTTATTGAGATTTGCTAGGAATTTTTGGAATTTTTGGGATTTTGGGCTATGGAGGGGTATTTTGGTAATTTGGGGGTGTTTTAGGGGTAAAAGGCCAAGATGGGTATTTTGGTAGAGTTGAGGTACCAACCATCACCGAAAAGCTATGGAACAATGGAAACCCCATTTTGGGTCCTCTACATAGTGGTCTTAACCAAACCATAGCCCTAGGGCTAGTAGGTTTAGGGGACCATCTACATGAGTATCCCAAAAGATCAAGGGATCTAGGCTTTGTGAGTGTATGTGAGTGTATATGAGAGTAGTGAGTGAATTAGCTCTAGACCAACACCCAGGGTCAACCTTAAGGTCCAACAGCCCTAAGGGTGACTCATCATGAGTTTCCCTCATAATGACCCCACCTACTAAGTGCTAGAGGTTCGGACTAATATGTGGAACTTCAAGTTGAGTAGAGAAGATTTTGGAATTTCTAGTTGTGCGGGTGCCTTTTCTAGTTTTCTAAGAATAGTCAATAGGAAAATCCTATTGCTAGACCTTAGGCCACTAAGGAAAAAATCTAAACCTCAACCAAAAATGAGGTCAACACTACCCTTGGCATGGTCGGCTTTGAGTACTTCTTCAAAAATGTCATTTTGACTCCAAATTCCATCATTTTTGCTTCCTTTTTCCTTTAATTTTTAAAAATAAATAACCTGCAAGAAAACATCAAAATACCTTCCATTAAGGTGCAATATCACCAAAAATAAGTATAAAATATGGGTCTAAAAATGCATATATTTTCGGTGTATCAAAATCCCCCAAACTTACATGTTACTTTTCCTCAAGTAACTCCTCTACTATATAAAAATATGAATTATAGTAAAGAATTTAACTTTTATACTTCCATAATTAAGTTCTCTAAACACAATAGTATAACTTAAGAAAAATTCAAAATAACTCCATTTAATGTTATAGGTGCTAGGATCTTCATTAATTAAGTCTAAGATTTCTGATCCTCTATTTCTTTCAAGAAAATTTGCAATTTTTCTTATTAAATTCACTTAGAAAATTCATTTGAAAAAGAACTTCATAAAACTTTACTAATTATTACGTTAATACTCAAATAAAAAGTTTAGAAAATTTGTCCAAGTCTTTTTCCTTAAGTTGATTCAAGTGAAGTCAATTTTTAATATAAAATATAAAATAAATATGATCTCGGTGGAACCTCCACAAAAACTTGATCCCAGTTTTTTTATATGAAAGGATTTATGAAGTTGACACCACTACAGTGCCAAAAACTTGATCCTTATATGAAAAGTAAGTTGTGTAAAATATATATAATGATAAGCAATTAATACTGGGTTTCTACGCAAGTATACGTATTATTATCAAGTAATAAAGGACTTTCTATTTAAGCCCCAAATATTGATCCCACAGGGAAGGTGTAAATTGGCAATTATAAGTTTCACTAGGAAATTTACAGAAAATCAAACAAAATTGCTATCACGAAATTTGAATGTTAAGATGTTATCAAAACTAAAGTACTTAACTATTAGCAAAACAGAAGTGCAAAGTTTAAAAAGTAAATACTAATCTACTATCTATGTTTATGTAATGAAGATTTCTTACGTAAAAAATCATCATTCCCACTACAATGAGGTTCTGGTGAAATGAGATGAGATAAATGTTTATAAAATGTATTGTGTCAAATAGGAGCAATTATATTTCTCTACCTTGATATAGTACATAGAAAATCATTGACTAATCCTAGGTTTAGTCACTAAATCTGTGGCTAAGTTAGGAGGATACCGGCTCTCACTCCAGAGCTCCCACTTCCCTTGACCTAAACGCTAACTCTCACTTTAGTTTTTAAATACTACGACTGAATTAAGGATTTTAGTTTGTCACCCTAAATATTCTCTAATTCTACACCCAACAAAGAATATTTCTCTATTTATTTGCACTTAATTCCATGAACAAATTTCTTCCTCATGAAATCAAATGTGATCCTCACTCTGTTGTAGAACTCATACTCCATTTCCCAAATCATATATTTCACAATATATTTTAACAATTCAATTGGCAAAATTGAAATGTAAATTAAGTTCGGAGTTGAAAAATGATCCTGATTTTTATATGTAAGGATTAATGAAGTTGACACCACTACAGCGCCAAAAACTTGATCCTTATATAAAAAATAAGTTGTGTAAAATATATATAATTATAAGCAATTAATAATGGGATTCTACGCAAGTTACGTATCATTATCAAGTAATAATGGACTTTCTTTTAAAGGACAAATATCGATCCCATGGGGAAGGTGTAAGTTAGTAATGATAAATTTTAACAGAAAATTTACACAAAATCAAACGAAATCAATGTCATTAATTTCAAATGTTGAGATATTGAGCAAACTAAATTACTTAACTATTAGCAAAGTTAAAATGCAAATTTTGAATAATAACCACTAATCTACTAAATATGTTTATGTGATGAAGATTTCTTATGTGAAAAAGCATTCTTCCCACTACAAAGAAATTCTGGTGAAATGAGATGAGATAAATGTTTATAATATGTATTGTGTCAAATATGAAAAATGTTAATTTTCTACCCTCATACAGTGCATAAAAAATAATTGGTTAATCTTAGGTTTAGTCCTTAAATCTGTGGCTAGGCTAGGAGGATACCGACTCCCACTCTAGAGCTCCCACTTCCCTTCACCTGAAGGCCCGTGGTTAGGCTAGGAGGATACTGGCTCCCACTCTAGAGCTCCCACTTCCCTTCCCCTGAAGGCTAACTGCTCCATTAGTTTTTGAACACTAAGACCAAATTGAGGATTTTAGTCTGTCACCCTAAGGATTCTTCAATTCTACACCCAACAAAGAATATTTCCCTATTTATTTGCACTAAATTTCTTAAATGAATTTCGCCTTCATGAAATCACATGTGACCCTCACTCTATTGTAGAACTCATACTCCATTTCCCAGATCATATGTTTCACAACATATTTTAAACCAATTGGACAGATTGAAAAGTAAATTAAGTTCGCAGTTCAAAAATCATCACAATTTATTTTATATTTTAATTATGGCACATTCATTTTATCTCTTCATTTCTCATATCTCATAGTAGAGGGAAAGATAGAGGGAACTACTCAGACTTCATGAGAAAGATATGACAAAACACAAATTTCAGAGTAGAGAGAAAGATAAAGGGAATTACTCAGACTTCATGAGAAAGATACAACAAAACATAAATTTCATATATAAAATAAAGTTCATACAGCACTAATTAAACAAACAAACTTATCTTGAACTCTTTCTCAAAGCAAATCCTTTGTAGCGCTTCCTTCAAAATGCAGGAAGAAGAACTCTCTCACTTTTCTCCTTCTCCAACACCCTTCCGAGAAGTTACACAATAAATCTCACCACAAAAACTCTAAACTTTGAAAGCAAAATCACTAATTGACTCCAATATGATGGTACAATAAGATGGATTATGAAAATGTGGTGTGGTGGAATGTTGTGGAACGAAAAATGAATGTAGAGGAGCCCATTTTCTGATGAAATTCGGCTCCAAATAAAGCCTAAGGTCAGTTCTCCAAGAGATGCCTTCAAAAACTCTTCAAAAATTGTCCAAATAAATCAAACCTTATAGAAACGTGGTTTGAACCACCTTTGGCGCCGTCGGCGCTAGTCTGGCACTGTCGACGCTAAGTAAAATTCTCCAGATTTTGGTTGTTTTGTGTCATCGGCACTGACCTTGGCACAGTCGCTGCTGAGTATTTCATCAAAAACATCATTTTGACTCCAAATTTCATCCTGTCTGCTTTCCTTTTGCTTTAAATCCTAAAAATCAACAAAATGCAAGAAAATAACAAAATACCTTCCATTAAAGTGCAATATCACAAAAAAAAGTATAAAATATGGGTCTAAAAATGCATATATTTTTTGTGCATAAAAAAATCATCACAATTTATTTTGTATTTTAATATTGGCACATCATTTTATCTCTTCATTTAACCATATCTCAGAGTAGGGAGAAAGATAAAGTGAACTACTCAAACTTCGTGAGAAAGACACAACAAAACACAAATTTCATATATAAAAGAAAGTTCATACAACACTAATAAATAAACAAAACTTATTTGAAACTCTTTCTCAAAGCAAATTCCCTGTAGCCTTTCCATAAAAATGCAAAAAGAAGATATCTCTCAATTTTCTCCTTCTCCAAAACTCTTACAGAAAGTTTCACAATAAATCTCACTACACAAACTCTAAACTATTAAATAAAAAACACTAATGAGCTCCAATATGGTGGTGGAATGAAGATGGATTATAAATAATGGAGAAAATGAAGCATGGTAGAATGTCTTAGAGTGAAAAGGAGTCACCTTCCTGATGAATTTCGGCCCCATATAAAGCCTAAGGTCGGTTCTCCAAGAGGTGCCTCCAAAAAATCTTCAAAAATCGTCTGAATACAACGAACCTTCAAGAAATAGAGACTGAATCGCCTTAGGCACCGTCAGCGCTAGTTATGGTGTCGTTAGTACTGAGTACAAATTTTAGCAGTTCTATTGTTCTGCGCCGTCGGCGCTGTCCTTGACGCGATCGACGTTGAGTACTTCTTCAAAAACGTCATTTTGACTCCAAATTCCATTCTTTTTGCTTCTTTTTTCCTTTAAGTCCTAAAAATCAACAACCTGCAAGAAAACATCAAAATACCTTCCATTAAGGTGCAATATCACCAAAAATAAGTAAAAATATGGGTCTAAAAATTTATATATTTTTTGTGTATCAAAATCCCCCAAACTTATATGTTACTTTTTCTCAAGTAACCCCTCTACTACATAAAAATATGACTTATGATAAAGAATTTAACTTCTAGACTTCCATATTTAATTTCTCTAAATATAATAGTATAACTTAAGAAAAATTCAAAACAACTCCAATTAATACTAAAGGTGTCAGGATATTAATTAATTAAGTCTAAGATTTCTGATCCTTTATTTATTTCAAGAAAATTTGCAATTTTTCATATTAAAGTCACTTAGAAAATTCATATGAAAAAGAACTTCATAAAACTTATTAATCATTAAGCTAATACTCAAATAAAAACTTAAGAAAATTTGTCCAAGTCTTTTCCCTTGAGTTGATTCAAGTGAAGCCAATTTTTAATATAAAACATAAAATAAATATGATCTCGGTGGAACCTCCACAAAAACTTGATCCCAATTTTTTTATATGTAAAGATTTATGAAGTTGACACCACTACAACGCCAAAAACTTGATCCTTATATGAAAAGTAAGTTATGTAAAATATATATAATTATATGCAATTAATACTGAAATTCTACCCAAGTATATATATCATTTTCAAGTAATAAAAAACTTTCTATTTAAGTCTCAAATATCGATCCTACTGGGAAGGTATAAATTGGCAATTATAAGTTTCACTACGAAATTTACAGAAAATCAAACAAATCACAGTCACTAATTTCGAATGTTGAGAAATTATCAAAACTAAAGTACTTAACTATTAGTAAAACAAAAATGCAAAGTTTAAAAAGTAAATACTAATCTAATAACTATGTTTATGTAATAAAGATTTCTTATGTGAAAAGGCATCCTTCCCACTACAATGAGGTTCTGGTGAAATGAGATGAGATAAATGTTTATAATATTTATTGTGCAAAATAGGAGCAATTATAATTCTCTACCCTGATGCAGTACATAGAAAATCATTGGCTAATCCTAGGTTTAGTCACTAAATCTGTGGCTAGGCTAGGAGGATACTGAATCCCACTTTAGAGCTCTCACTTCTCTTCACCTGAAGGGTAACTCTCGCTTTAGTTTTTAAACACTAAGTCGAATTGAGGATTTTAGTCTATCACCCTAAAGATTCTCCAATTATACACCCAACAAAGAATATTTTACTATATATTTGCACTTAATTCTATGAACAAATTTCTTCTCCATGAAATCAAATGTTATCCTCACTCTGTTGTAGAACTCTTACTCCATTTCCCAGATCATATGTTTCACAACATATTTTAACAATTCAATTGGCCAGATTGATGCAAATTAAGTTCGGAGTTGAAAAATGATTCTGATTTATATATGTAAGGATTTATGAAGTTGACACCACTACAACGCCAAAAACTTGATCCTTATATGAAAAGTAAGTCGTGTAAAATATATATAATTATAGGCAATTAATAATAAGATTCTATGCAAGTATATGTATCGTTATCAATTAATAATGGACTTTTTATTCAAGCCAAATATTGATCCCACTAGGAAGGTGTAAGTTAGCAATGATAAATTTTAACATAAAATTTACAAAAAATCAAACAAAATCACTGTCACTATTTTTGATTGTTGAGATATTAACCAAACTAAATTACTTAACTATTAGCAAAACGGAAATGTAAATTTTGAATAATAACTATTAATCTACTAACTATGTTTATATAGTAAAAATTTCTTATGTGAAAAAACATCATTCCCACTACAATGAAATTATGGTGAAATGAGATGAGATAAATGTTTATAATACGTATTATGCCAAATAGGAGCAATTTTAATTTTCTACCCTCATACAGTGCATAGAAAATCATTGGTCAATCTTAGGTTTAGTCCCTAAATCCGTGGCTAGGCTAGGAGGATACCGGCTCCCACTTCCCTTCATCTGAAGGCTAACTCTCGCTTTAGTTTTTAAACACTAAGACCAAATTGGGGATTTTAGTTTTTCACCCTAAAGATTCTCTAATTCTACACCCAATGTTAACCTCACTTTTGGCTAAGGTTTAGTTTTTTCCTCTTTAGTAGCCTAAGGTCTAGCCATAGGACTTTCCTATTGACTATTCTTGGTCTAGTTCTTCCTCTTTAGTAGCCTAGGGTCTAGCCATAGGACTTTCCTGTTGACTATTCCTAGCACATGGAACCCTCACCATTAGAAATTCTACACTCTTCTCTACTCAACTTGGAATTCCACATACAAAGCACCCTCACCACTAGAAATTCTACCATCTTCTTTACTTAACTTGAAGTTCCACATATTGATCAAACCCTAACCACTAGAAATTCCAAACTCTTCTCTACTCAAATTGAAGTTCCACATGTTGGTCACCTAACCATTAGAACTTCTACCATCTCCTTTACTCAACTTGAAATTCTACATATTGATCCTAACCCCTAGCACTTAGTAGGTGGGGTCACTATAAAGGAAACTCAAGTTGAGTCACCCTTAGTACTGCTGGACCTTAGGGTTAACCCTAGGTGTTGGTCTGGAGTTAAGGCATTCACTACACTCATCTACACTCACAATCACTCACAACCCTAAACTCAAATTTCTTGCTTAGGTCCCTTGATCTTTTGGGATACTCATGTAGATGGTCCCCTAAACCTACCAGCCCTATGGTTATGGTTTGGCTAAGACCACTACATAGAGGGCCCAAAATAGGGTTTCCATTGGTCCATGGCTTGTTGGTAGTGGTTGATACCTCAACTCTACCAAGATACCAAACTTAGTCTTTCACCCTTAAACACCCCAAAGTTACCAAGTTACCCCTCCATAGCCCAAAATTTCAAAAATTCCCAGAAAATCTCAATAAATTTCTCAACTACCACATCACCCAATTTGGCCAATTTGACCATCTTTAACTAAAACCCCAAAATTTGCCTTTAAGAGCCCAAATTTCCCCAAATTCAACCCAAATGTCCATCAATTTGACCTCAATTGACCCCAATTCCAATCCTAAACTCAAATTAACTTTTGAGATGGCCAAGCTAAACCAAATCCAAGCTTAATTGGCCATGATTTGAGCTCAATTTTGACCATATGACCTAATCTCACCAAATGGGCCCCAATTAATGTTGAAAAATCTTTATAACACTCTTATACATCAAAATCAACCATCAATTTGCCTTGGTGAAGCATCAAATCCATTTGATTTTGGCCTAAATAAAAAATTCCCAAGTTTAGCCTAAAATTGGCTAAGTCCCTAAATTCCACCCAATTGATTGCCTTAACCTCCAAATTTCCACCCAATTCATGTTGAAAACCCTTCATAGGTCCTTATTGACCATTTACAACAATCAATTTGGACTTAGCACAAGGCTAACCCAAGCTAGACCCAAGCCTAGCCCAACATGACCAAATTGACTAAAATTCAAACCCTCAAATTGACCCTTCAATTGAGTTCAAAACCACTTCCATTCTTTACTAAAGTTGTTCCTCATGATCATATACACCAAATGCAACATTTATTGGGGCCAATTAACATGGCTAGCCTAGACCAAACCCAAGATCTGGTCATTTGCACACTTGGACCCATGCACTAAATGTGACCTAACCACCCTAAATTCACCAAATTAACTCCATCAAAGCCATTAGTTGGACTTAGTGACAAGCCCAAACACCATGAAACCACATAAATCAAGCCATGGACCAAAGGTCCCCCAAATCAAGGGATATTATTTCAAAAAATGCATCTGCTTAAGATATCCTTACCAAAAATAGGTATTATTGCACTAAATTGCTGTGACAAATTCCCCTAGGTTCCATGAGCTCCTAGCCAACTCCCTCTGGCCGGTTGGCCAGCCTAGTGGCCGGAAAAGCTAAAAAATGAGAGCCACCCCCATGGGACTTCACCCAAATCAAACCTAGAGGCCAGCTCAGTCAAACCAATTGATTGAGCTCCTCTACCCTCTACCTAAGCACCACAATGCACCCAAACTTATGCCTTGAGAGCCACCCCATGGCCATTTTTATAGAACTCACCTCCACGGCCATGGGAGGTGTGCTAAAAATTTTCTCAGAGAGAGCTTCCCAAATCACTCACAGAGCTTCTTTGAGACCTCCTGCCTCCATGGCCATGGGAGGGGTGCTGAAATTTCCTTAGAGAAGTCTCTCCAAACTTCCCACATAGCTTCCCTAAGATCCCCTCAGTGTATTCTAACCATTTTCTCCCACCAATTCCCATTGTCGGAGCTCAATTTTGAGCTTGGAACCTTGTTGGAAACCAAGACAGAGCCTATTACATCTCCACACTCCACCAAACTCAAATTAACTCTACTCACACCTTCACAACCAAGAAAGAAGCCAAAGCCCCATAAAACACCCCTTCTACAGAGCCTCTACCATAGCTCTAGACCAACACCCAAATTCAGTCGTGATCGAATTCATACCTACGACTTACACTAAGACCAGGAACTCAATCCCTAGCCTCCTTGGACCCCAACGAATGTGTCAAGACCCTCTAATTGAAGCTTCACTTCTCAGAGCAAAGGTATAAAACTTCTCCTCCTCCCGAGCCTATTTTGATTCTCGATTTTCTTAGGCTTGATTTAATGAAGCATTTACAATATGGATGTGTTCTTCTCACTTAGATGAGTTCATAGAATCAAACCTGAAGTGATTTGGTTGAGTCTAGGCTGAGATCCTAGGGTTTTAGTATGGACGGTCACGGGATCATTCTATCGGAGACGATTACGGGGAGTCATTTGATCGAGCGTGTATCAAATGGACAGAGGAGATTGAGCCGGACAGCTCTTCAGGACCTAAACAGCGGCCCGAGTCAGCGCTGAGGTGGATGGTGGCGTCAAATGGAAGTGTGCCGCGTGGAGCTTCGGAGCCGTCATAGGTTGAGGTGACACACATGGTTTAAATAGATAAATAGGGGTTTTTCCTATTTATTTAAAGAACCCCTAACTTAGAAAATTCATAACTTTGTGTAGAAACATCACAAAAATAAAATAAAAATATCTTCTTGCTCAATGAATGGAGGAGAACAATGTGGAATAAAGTTCAAGTCAATTTGATACATATTTTATATTTAATTAATTAAATACTATTTTAAATCATTTGATTCTCGATGCATATTGACACATCGCCTTGGCATGAAATTTTGGCATGTTGTAGCCACTGTCAAAGGAAATATCCTTTGATTTTTCCAAAGTCAGAGGAAGTCCCTATACAGAGATCCATATTTTTCAAGTTTTTGCACATTATTTCATTAAAATAATCTTGGAAATTAGCATGTTCATTAGAAAATTCCAAGAAAATTTTGGAAGGTCCACCATGAATAGAGAAGCTTTTGGAAATAATTTCATGGGTCAAGTCATTTAAAATATACCTAATTTTTACAAACCCTAAATTACTAAGATAATTAATTTTGGAAAATATAAACATTTAAATGACTTTATTTTTTATCACCACCATGGTCTATGGTCTAGAGAACTCATTATAAAAATTTCAAAATATTTTGAGTTCATTAAATAACCTAAGTTGATTTTTAAAGATAAACATCATTTTTTACATTTAAATGATTTTTAAAAATAAAATATAACTCAAAAATTTATAAAAACTTATTTTTTGAGTTCAATGGGATCATCGGTATTTTCTAACAATAAAATAATATTTAAAATAAAAACTTGATTTTTAACCCATTTAAAATATTTAAATAATCAAAAATCCCTTAAAATCACAAAAATAATAAAGCTCACGGAAATATTCTAAATTGATTCCTAATCACTTAAGAACAATTAGAATCTTTTTCCTAATTTTCTAAATAAAGATATTGAATTTTAAATCATAAAAATGAATTTTTAAAGGCTTAAAATGAGTTTTCATTAAAATAATTCCAATAAATCAAATAAAATTCAAAAAAAATATAAAATCTTCATTTCTGAGTTCTCTGACCTTAGGGAGGCTTTTTAAAAATACAAAACTAAATTTTCTCCATTTAAAATATTTAATATTTAATAAATACCTTAGAACTTAAAATAATTGTAATAATTTAAATAAAATTACAAAAATCATGAAATATGGTCCAAGGGCTTCTCTTGTTTAAATTTACCTTTAGTAAAAATTTCAAGGGATTAAGATTTACCTTGGTCAAGTCAGGAATTTTCTTTGAAAAATCCTATTTTTACATGAAAATAATTATATAAATTAAATTAAATTTTTAAAAATCATATTTCCTCCTCTGATGTCTTAATTGACCCATGAATGAGGTAGAATAAAAATTCCAAAGTGATTTGGATTAAATTTGATAAATTATGAAGTGATAAAGTCTTAAGGGCAAATGTGTAATTTTGGAAATTTAGCCTTAATTAACATTTAGGCTTAATTTAAGGAGGGAAATGGGTAACCTCTGATCTTAATCAATTTATTTAATGTTTGAAACACAAGGGATTAATTGGTGGAAACCAATCTCACTTTCTTAATTGAAAAAGATAAGTTAATAAATTTCTAAATTTTTAAAATTTGGAAGTTTATTAAAATAAAATGAATTTAGGACTTAGGGGTATGACTTCTGAAGTCAATAATTAATCAATTTAATGCCCTATTTTAATGTTTAAATAAAATTTAAATCATGAATCATGATCACCTAAAGCTTGATCTTTTCAAAGATAATTAAGACACTCACCTAGGTCTTAAGGGCTTAGCAGTGATTTAGGCTAAATGAAGTTTCATTTAAATGAGGATTAGAAAAGTAAATCTCATTGAATATTAAAACATCTTTCAAACACTACAAGCCCAATTAGGGTTTAATCTTTCCAACAACACTAACTTGCCTCTTTAAGGGTCTTCACCCACGTGATTCTTAAATTGGATCACAAGTGATAATTAACCTATTCTTAGGGATAATTTAGACTTCAATATTCACTGAGCATTAAGGGTATTTACAGGATGACTTATTAAGCAACATAATAAGTTTAAAAGAACTCGGGATTTTCCACCAGGTAGCGAGAGAGTAGCACGGACCTGCTTCTTTCTCTAGATCTGTTGGATACCTCGAAAATCTACTCAACTTAATATGTTTTGCTTGGAAACATCATCCTTAACTAAACTCCTAAGGACCCACCAAGATATGACATAGGGGTAGGAAAGTTACCAAAATTTTACTTCCCTGTTTCATATAAACTGTCTTAATGTGCATTTTAAGTTTCAGGTGATGGAACGAGAAGACTCGTCAGGTACGCTTTTACAAGTTTCAGCGTTGACTTTCTTGTACTTTCATACTGTACTTTCATACCTGCAAGATTTGCATGCTAAACAAAGACGCTACCCTGCATGAAAACTAAAACTATCAGGATAGCCACAAAACCAAAACCAAAACTAAAACTAAAATCAACCAAGATAAAATTCACCGCTACAACATTAAAATATAAAACAACTCAAAATTTAATCACAAACATCACACAAAACTACAACTTCAACTAAATTAAGACGTCTCTATTGAATGATCGAGAACCCCTCAGAGGAGGTAACCTACGATTGCTAACGAGGCTTCCCACGGTCTAAATGAAATTATGGAACTCAAGGAGGTAACCTTACATTGCTAATGAAGTTTCCCACGGTCTAAATGAAATTATGGAACTCATTAAGTTGAGTTTAGTAACGAGGTCTCACGGTCTAAATGAAATTATGAAACTCATTAAGTTGAGTTTAGTAAATTCATTTGGACCCACGGTCTAAATGAAATTATGGAATTCATGAAGGTAACCTACGGTTGCTAACGAGGCTTCCCACGGTTTAAATGAAATTATGGAACTCATTAATATGAGTTTAGTAAATTCATTTGGACTAAGTGATTCCAATAGAAAATAGTGATGCCGGGACGAAAGTTTAGTAAGTTCATTTAGACTAAGTGAATCCAATAGAAAATAGTGGTGCCGGAACGAGGGATTTGATAAGTTCATTTGGACTAAGTGAATCCAATAGAAAATAATGATGCCGGAACGAGGGAAATGGGATCCTAACTGGTGTATCTCTAATCAACTTTAATATGCCCCTATAAAATTTAAAGAACTTCAACCATAGGGCCACCTGATTTGACATTATAACTTGACACACTTGAAAACTCAAACTCATCGCGGCGAGGAGCTTGGAGCTAGCATGCGTTATAACATGGCACACTAGATAACTCAAACTCGTCGCAGCAGGAGCTTGGAGCTAGCTTGGTGGGCAGCATATAACTTGACACACTAGAAAACTCAAACTCATCGCGGCAAGGGGCTTGGAGCTAGCATGGTGGGCAACACAGCCATCTTCAACAGCAAAACTTGTCTTCCTCAGCTAAACCAATCTTCCTTACTTAGACTTAAAAAATAAAGCCATAGGACTTCGAGGTTGCTAGCTTATGCAACGTAAATCCTCATCTTATCTTTAAGCTTTTGTATAGCCCTGCTATATAATATAAGCCCTAACTCGTCTTAGGGTTCCAAGGTTGTCATTTTCATGACCTAAATCCTCACATCTTCCAGGCTATTTGTGTGATAGCTTCACACGAATGTAAGCCCTAACTAATAAAATTAGTAGGATGAAACACATAAATATTTCTCCTCAAAACTGAAGTCAAACATTAGGATAGCTTGGGAAGTCACCGAGGTTCTCCTCTGGATTTATGACATCCCCTAGTTCTTCCTCCTTTGGACTCTACAACAAAATGTTCCAAAATTGAACCAATCCCCTTTCACACCTCTACGTCCAATCTCATTGAAGAATCCTACCCTTTAAAATTCTTTTAAGATAATATTTTATGATTTTTATCGAGAGACTTCTTAGGTGACTTTGGTCATTTAAGATGTAATTAATTATAGGGGCTTGCCCTTATAGGAATTTCTTAGGTGACTTTGGTCATTTAAGATGTAATTAACTATATGGGCTTGCCCTTATAGGAAGCCGGTGACTTTGGTCATTTAAGATGTAATTAACTATAGGGGCTTGCCCTTATAGGAAGCATGTGCTTTGGTCATTTAAGATGTAATTAACTATAGGGGCTTGCCCTTATAGGAAGCATGTCCGAGCCAACTTAATATAAATCCTATTTAATTCTTTATATTAAATAGGGGAATTTGTCGGCAAATATAAAGGTTTCACAGACCAAACGGATGTCATATATTCCTTAGTTTATTTTATCGAGCTTCATCCTCAAGTCTTGTGTTTGTCCTTCGGGATAGATACAGGATTTGAGGTACAGTGCTCTTTCATTTAAACTATGAAAAATATGATGTCAGTTTGATTTCATATTTTTCTAAAACTAAATATATATATATATATGTAAATTAAAACGTATGATTTGAGGTATAGTGCTCTTTCATTTAAACTATGAAAAATATGGGGTCAGTTTGATTTCATATTTTAAAACTAAATATATATGTAAATTAAAATGTTCTACTGAAGGAGGCGACGAGATTTTGATTTTGGTGATCCACAGCTTCATACGGGCAACTCCAACAAAAAATTATGCTGACACCCAACAAAGACTATTTCCCTATTTGTTTGCACTTAATTTCTTAAATAAATTTCTCTTTCATGAAATTAAATGTGACCCTTAATCTATTGTTGAACTCATACTCAATTTCCCGGATCATATGTTCACAACATATTCTAGCAAATCAATTGGCTAGATCGAAAAGTAAATTAAGTTTGGAGTTAAGAAATCATCACAATATATTTTATATTTTAATTATGACACATTCATTTTATCTCTTCATTTCACCATTTCTCAGAGTAGAGGGAAAAATAGAGAGAACTACTCAGACTTCATGAGAAAGAAACGATAAAACACAAATTTCATATTTAAAAGTTCATACAACACTAAATAAACAAACAAACTTATCTGGAACTCTTTCTCAAAGCAAATCCCTTTATAGCATTTACTTAGAAATGTATGAAGAAGAACTCTCTCACTTTTCTCCTTCTCCAACACTCTTACAGAAAGTTTCACACTAAATCTCACTACAAAAACTCTAAACTATGAAATCAAAATTACTAATTCACTCCAATATGGTTGTAGAATGAAGATGGATTATGAAAATGTGGCGTGGTGGAACATTGTGGAGCAAAAAATGAATGTAGAGGAGCCCATTTTATGAAGAAATTTGGCCTCAAACAAAGCTTATGGTCGGTTCTCCAAGAGGTGTCTCCAAAAACTCTTCAAAAATTGTCTAAATACATCGAACCTTTTAGAAATGGGGTCTAAATTGCCTTTGGTGTCGTCGGCGCTAGTCTGGCGCTGTTAGCGTTGAGTAAAAATTCTCCAGCTTTCGGTTGTTCTGAGCCATCGTCGCTGACCTTGGCACTGCGGTGCTAAGTATTTCCTTAAAAATGTTATTTTGACTTCAAATTTCATCATTTTTGCTTCCTTTTTTCTTTAAGCCCTAAAAATCAATAACCTGCAGGAAAACATCAAAATACCTTCCATTAAAGTTCAATATCATCAAAAATAAGTATAAAATATGGGTCCAAAAATGCATATACTTTCAGTGCATCAAAAAATCATCACAATTTATTTAATATTTTAATATTGACACATCATATTATCTCTTCATTTCACCATATCTCAGAGTAGGGAGAAAAATAAAGTGAACTACTCAGACTTCAAGAGAAAAACACAACAAAACACAAATTTCATATATAAAAAAAGGTTCATACAACACTAATAAACAAACAAAACTTATTTGAAACTCTTTCTAAAAGCAAATCCCTTGTAGCATTTCCTTAGAAATGTAGGAAGAAGATATCTCTCACTTTTCCCCGTTTCCAACACTCTTACAGAAAGTTTCACACTAAATCTCACCACACAAACTCTAAACTATAAAAGAAAAATCACTAATGGACTCCAACATGGTGGTGCAATGAAGATGGATTATGAAGAATGGAAAAAATGGAGCGTGGTGGAATGGCTTGAAGCAAAAAGAAGTCACTTTCCTGATGAATTTCGGCCCCATATAAAGCCCAAGGTTCGTTCTCCAAGTGGTGCCTCCAAAAACTCTTCAAAAATCATGCAAATACATTGAACCTTCTAGAAATGGGGGCTGAACCGCTTTTGGCACAGTCAACGTTAGTTCTAGCGTCATCGGCACTAAGTAAAAATTTTAGTTGTTCTATTGTTCTGCGCCGTCGGCACTACCCTTGGCACGGTCGGAGTTGAGTACTTCAAAAACGTCGTTTTTCCTTCAATTTCATTACTTATGCTTCTTTTTTTCTTTAAGTCCTAAAAATCTATAGCCTGTAAGAAAACATCAAAATACATTCCATTAAGTGCAATATCACCAAAAATAAGTATAAAATATGGGTGTAAAAATGCATATATTTTCGGTGTATCAATACCATTTGGATAATATTAGGTTTAAGCTCAAATGATTAGCCACTACAGTAGTTTTTTGAATACTACAATGAAGTTCATTTACCGTAGGGTTAGCATAATTTTTTAATGGTCTAAATTCTTAATGAATTTTAACATTTTGATTATTTTGATCTGCCATTTCTAAAAAATCTTTAGATTTTTCAAAGTTTTTAATTTTTTTGCTTTTGTTAATTTTCTTAACATATCTTTTTAATTCAAAATTATAGGGCACTAGTCCTTCGGAACCTGAACTACACATACACAACATAAAACAAAAACAAAATACTTGATATAAAAACACAACAGTAAAATATTCTTATAAAATTTCTTAAAGTTTAAATAAAGCTTTCTAAAAATAAAAAATTTGTTTTAAATTAAATTACAATTTATTTTCAATCCCAATTTCAATTGAAATCTTAATTGAAATCTAAATTATAATCCTAATTTTTAATTTTTTTTAATTTCAAATCCCAACAACGGCGCCAAAAACTTAATCCTGACTGTTTATATGCAATAGTATAACAATTACATTCTCATCCATACAATCTCATGTGATTCTTTCTAATTATTGACTGAGACAATACCATCCCGGTTCTTACATGTTCTCACAATAAATTTTAACTTCTCGATGAGCCAAATCAAGAAGTAAATGAAGCACATGGAGTTAAATCATCACAACTTTTTCTAACATTAAAGATCAATACTCTCCACGACTTCCATCCAATACTTTATTTACTTATCATTTTTAAGGAAAAAAGATAAAGAAAACTACTCAGAATTCTTGGAGAAAACAAAGTCATTCTTTAGTTTAAAAGCAGAAATCATTGTCAAACCAACAAAACGTTTCAATTAATACCAAATATAGTAACAAAAACATCAAAACTTATCTCAAATCCTCCACCAAACCCTTAAAGTTTCTTTGAATCTCTTCTCTTCTTACAACACTCTTAACTCTCAAAAACTAGAAACTAAAACTAAAATAAAGATATATATTGGCGTCTTATAGTCTCTCTCAGAAATCATAGCAATGAAGAATCTAAAAGAAACACTTAAAGAGACTAGAAGCAGCCCTTGAGAAATCCCAAGCCTCTCTTTTTCATAGTTCTCCAAGAGGTGCCTTGATATCTCTTCAAAATGTGTCCAAATTTGATGTATCCTTCAAAGGATGCCTCCTTCCACAAGTCTTTTAACCATATTTTTGCTTCTAGTGGTCATAACCACCCTCTTTAGCCAATAGGCGTCTGAAATTTCCCCTCAAAATTTGTCAAAATGAATTAACCCGTAAAGTAACTCTCACTGGCGCTTAAGCGTGGGGCCTCTAGCGCCTAGGCGTGGCCTTCTCTGTTTCATCGGTGCTTAGGCGCCAAAATACTCTGCACCATTTTTTGCATTTTTGCTCCATATTTGATCCTTTTTCACTCCTTTTGCCATTTTTCACCATTTTAGTTGTACCTGAAGAAAAAACACACAAAAAACTTCCATTAAAGCGCAACATCTCAAAACTAGGTATAAAAAAGTGTATAAAACATTATATATTTTAGGTGTATCAACCGTAAAATATTTTAAAGCTTAGAAATGATAACACATCTTTTTGTCGGTTTGAAGGGAATCTATTTATGAAGTTTGGGAATGATTTAAAGAGAGCTTGAGAAAGTATCCACACCATGTTGTACTAGAGTGGTTAATAATTTAAACCTTTTATAATGGATTAGTTGGATCTCTTAGATCTATTATCGATGACGTTGTTGGCGGTTGATTGATGTCAAAACCATTTCATGATGCATATGCTTTAATTTAAGAGATGTCTACTAATAATTCTCAATGGCCACATGAGAGGGTAAATCGTAAGAAAGTAGCCAATATTCTTAAATATGATGCTTTTGTAATGTTAGCAAATCAAGTTACTACAATTTCAAGGAAGTTAGACCATTTTTTAAAGACTTTTTCTCAACCTATATCAATGATTAAAGAGAATTCTATAGGCCAAATGATGGATTCTTAAACATCATTAGAAACTTTGAATGTCATAAATAATATGCCAAATAACCTATATTCAAACTATTATAACCCAGAATGGAAAAATCATCCTAACTTTAATTGGAATAATAATAATTTGGGTGGTGATAATCAGCAATAGAGGAACAACCAAGGTAATAATAATTATAAACTTACTTATGCTCTAGGTTTTAATAGTAATCCACAAATTAAGAAGAAAAAGTTTTTTATAGAGGAAGTGGTGTTATAAATGGGAAATCATTTACAAAGTCAAGGAACTGCAATTAGAAATGTTGAGAATCAACTGGGACAAATAGAATTTCATTAAGTAATATATTCCAAGGAACACTTCTCAATAATACAGAGCTAAATCAAAAAGACCAGAATAAAAAGCAAGTAAAAGCCATTCAACTTTGAAGTGGGAGAGAGTTGGAAGATTGAATTCAAAAAGAGATTGAAATAGAAAGAGAAGGAATTGAAGAGCCTAAAGAGGATGCTCCAGACGGTTTAGAGAGATTTATTTCTTCACTAAAAATTGATTTGGAAAAACCACCACCTTCATTTCCTCGGAGACTTCATAAAAAAAATTTGGATAAATAATTTTCAAATTTTTGGAAAAGTTTAAAAAGCTTATGATTAATATTTCATTTGCTGAAGCATTAAAACAAATGCCAAGTTATGTGAAGTTTTTAAAGAATATTCTTAATAGAAAAAGGAAATTTAAAGATAACGAGACTATTGTACTTAGTAAGGAATGCATTGCTATAATTCAGAAAAAGCTTCCCGAAAAGCTCAAAAATCCTAGTAGCTTCACAATTCTATGTGCAATAAGAGACAGATTTCATGGGAAAGCCTTATGTAATTTAGGAGCAAGTATTAACCTTATTCCATTATCAGTATTTAAAAGATTGGGATTAGGAGAAATATCCCCTATTACTATAACTTTGCAGTTAGCAGATCATTCATTAACATGCCCTAAGGGAGTTATAGAAGATGTTTTAGTGAAAGTGGATCAATTTACCTTTCATATTGATTTCATTGTACTAGATATGGAGGAAGATAAAGAGATACCTAACATTTTTGGGGGACCATTCCTAGTCATAGGAAGAGTAAGGATAGATGTGCAGAAAGGGGAAATAACTATACACGTCAATAATCAAACAATTACTTTTAATATTTCAAAATTGATGAAGTATCCTGCAAAAGGTAAAGATGATGAATGTTACATAATGGATGTAATAAGATATCTGAGTGAATTTCATTTCAAAGCAACTTATGAAAAAAATTTGAAATGAAAGAGTTGAAACACGAGCAAGAAGAGGAATTAGAGCAATTTGATGATTTTCATGAGGAAGATTCAAATTATGTTTGAGAAAGTTTTGAAGTTTTAGATACAATAGAAAAAGATAAATCTTTTTGTCTATCGATTAAAAAAACCTCCTGAACTTGAAGGGAAGTTACTTCCTAAATATTTAAAATATGCCTTTTTAGGTGATTCCTCAACTTTATCGGTTATAATTTTCTCAAATTTAACTTTAGAAGAAGAGAATTTAATGAATACTTTGAAGAATTATAAGAGAGCTTTTGGATGTAAAATTGATGATATTAAAGGAATCAGTCCTTCAATTTGTATGCATTGAATTCTTATGGAAGAAAACTGCAAACCCAAGGTTGGTCCTCAAAGGAGATTGAATCATTTTATGAAAGAAATTGTTAAGAAAGAAATTTTAAAGTGCTTAGATGTTGGAATTATCTACACTATTTTGGATAGTGCATGGGTTAGTCCAATTCACCGTGCTCCTAAGAAAGGAGGAGTGACTGTGACTATTAATCAAAATAATGAGTTAATACCAACAAGAAAAGTCAAAGGGTGGAAAATATGAATTAATTATAGAAAATTAAATTTTGCCACTAGGAAAGATCATTTTTCACTACCCATCCTAGATGAAATGTTGGATAGACTAGTTGGGCACAAATATTTTTGTTTTCTAGATGGATATACTTGTTATCACCAAATACAAATAACTCCTGAGGATCAAGAGAAAATAACATTTACCAGCCCTTATTGTAAATATTATTTTAAAAGAATGTCTTTTGGTTTATGCAATGCCCCTGTCACATTTCAAAGATGTATGATGGTCATTGATGGTGAGTAGATTTAGTGTGTAAATTTTATAAATATTTTTCAATATTACAAAGTTACGCATGACAGATATATAATAAATATGTAACATAATCCCAACAAAAATACCTTTTATGAAAATAGTTATTCTTTTAATGCACTTTTTAAACTGTCAAATCCCCATTAAAATCAATGCAAGTATATGTATCGCTCAAGTAATAAAGCACTTTAATGGAGTCCTAGATAATGATCCCATAGAGGAAGTTGGAAAATCCATTAAGTAAGTTTTTGAAATTATTCAACAATTTAAAAATACAAAAATAAAAGTAAAGTGTGAAGTTTGAATATTAAATACTATGGTAAAAGCTATATAAAATGAATTTGAAAAATAAAGTTAATTAACTAAGAACTAACTTTCAAAAGTTAAATTACAAAAACTAAATAATGTTTTTGTTTTGATGAAAATTTCAAATTTACGAAAGCATCCTTCCCCTTTACAATGAGTATATGGATTGTGAAGAAATTGAAATCATATGAATATATATATATATATATATATATATATATATATATATATATTATT
>JXCR01143408.1:79843-106976 GCA_002079205.1 Phalaenopsis hybrid cultivar
GTCTAGAAATCTCCTATGTCTTTGAAAAAATGCTCAAATTGTGCACCTAGACAGAGGCTCAACATATAAAAATTTAGGGTCAAGGTGATAATCCAGTATGAATGGAGAATTGAAAAACCCCTAACCCTAATTCATTTTTTAAAAATAATTTATGCATCAAATTAATGTGAAAATAATTCCATATGATTCTCCTCTGTTCACTGAGCAAGAGGGTATTTTTTTTTATTTTTATGAATTTTCTATGCAAACATATGGATTTTTGAAGTTTAGGGGCTATTTTCTGAATTTATTAAATACTGCTATTTATTTATTCAAACCACGGGCTGACTGGATCATTGGATCCATCGAACAACCATGCGGCGCGCTTTTATTCGTCGCCGCCTTCTGAGTCAGCTGCCACGCGGCCCGCCATATCGTTCTAGAGGATCATCTGGCTTGATCTTCGCCATCCATTAAATACACGCGAGAATGGACGACATCCGTTCATCGTCCCCGAAGGCCTTAACCGAGAGTCGTCCAACTTAAAACCTTAATATCTCTCTCATTGCTTAATGGATTTTGATTATTTTTTTTAAAATGTTCGTCTTAAAGAGACGAACACATCTATATGGTAAACATACTATGAAATCTAGCCATCATAAATGGAGAGCTCGCGAAGGCTCAGGAGAGTGAGTGAGGTTATACCTTTGCTCCGAGAGGTTTAGCCTCAATCAGAGATTCTCCACAAGTCCCAAAGAGCTTAGGGATGAAGTATCTGGCTCTAGTGTAAGGCCTATATAAGATTTCGACCACAGCCGATTTTGGGTGTTGGTTGAAAGCTATGGTAGAGGCTATTTCAGAGGGGGAATTGATGGGGGTTCGGCTTCCTTCACTGTTGTGAAGGTGTAGAGCCAATTTGTTTGAAGTTTGGTGCTGTGTATGTTCGAATTGAAGATTGTCCTGGTTTCGGGCAGGAATTCAAACTCAAAATTGGATTTCTATGGTGGAATTGGGAGAATGGAAATGAGTTGTAATGTGCTAAGGGACTCTTAAAAAAGCTCTCTGAGGAGTTTGGGAGGCCTTTGTGAAAAATTTTTTTATCACCTCTATTCATGGTCGTGGGGGGTGCATTTTATAGAAATTGGCCAAGGGGAAGCTTGGCTGGCCAATTGAGGGGTTAGTTAGCCCCTGTTAGGTGTTAAGCAGAGGAGCTCTCAGCTCAACTTGCGATGAGGTGGCTTCTTGGCATGAATTTGGGTATTGGTCATGTGGGAGCTCACGGTTTTGGGCTTTAGCTTGGGTTTAAGTGGTTAACCAAAGGTTGGGTCATGGTTAAAGCTTATAATGAGCAGTAAAAAGGGCATCATAGAGTATTGACATGTGGCATAACAAGTACTTTGATTTAACCTTCTCTTTATCCCTTTAAAAATTTAAAAAAAAAATTTAACCATGAGATAAATATCAAGCTTAACCATGGGTTAGTGGCTGGTTTTAAAATCAACTCTAGAGTCTAGGATGAGTTAAGGTAAGGCTCATTTGACCATACCAAGTTGGTTTGGGTTAGAGTCTAGGATGAGTTAAGGTAAGGTTCATTTGACCATACCAAGCTCAATTGGTTTGGATTCAATAAGTCCAAGAAGGTGCTTATGACCAAATCTTGTGTTTGGACTAGGTTAGACATGGCAATTGGCCCAATTAAGTATGGAATTTGGTGTAAGAGACCATGAGGAACAACTTTCATGAAGGGTGAAAGTCNTAAAGGATTTTCAATAAAAATTGGATGCCAATTTGAGGTTTAGGGCATTCAATTGTTGAGATTTGGGGTGTTAGCCAATATTGGGGCTAATTTGGGAATTTTGNATTCAATTGTTGAGATTTGGGGTGTTAGCCAATATTGAGGCTAATTTGGGGTTTTGGATTTAAACCAAATTGGATGATCAAAAGGTTTTACCAATGCAGATTTATGGTTAAAATATTACTATGAAGCAAATACAACATTTCTTTGGGTCAATTGGCATGGTTATAAGTCCAATTGATGTGATTTTGTCATTTAGCCAGAATTAAGACCTAGGGGCAGTTTGGTAACTTGGGGGTGTCTGGGGCAAAAGACCGAAGATGAGCATTTCAAGTAGAATTGGATAGATATCCATTCTAAATGAACCATGGATCAATTAAATCCCCATTTTGGGTCCTTATGTATTGGTCTTAGCCAGGGTATTGTGAGGGTATTGTATACCTTAGCTCCAAACCAACACCCAGGGTCAATCCTAAGGCCAAGTAGCCCTATAGGAACTCTCCTTGAGTTCCCTCATAATGATCTTACCTACTAAGTGCTAGAGGTTAGGACCAATATGTGGAACTTCAAGTTGAGTAAAGAGAAGAGTTTTGAGTTTCTAATGGTGAGGGTACCTTTTCTAGTTTTCTAAGACTAGTCAGTAGGAAAGTCCTATGGCTAGACCTAGGCTACTAAAGAAATTTCTAGNAGTCCTATGGCTAGACCTAGGCTACTAAAGAAGTTTCTAGACCTCAACCAAAAGTGAGGTCAACAAAATCCCTAGAAGTTCTCTCCAAGTCTTTCTCTCTTTACAATCTCTCTCAATTCTCTCTTAGAAGTGTAATGAAGAAGAAATCTCTCACCTTCACTCTCCTCTTACATTGAAGAAAATCTCCAAGCCCTTGACTTTCTCTCTCTCTATCTTTAACTTTTTTGCCCCAAACACGCCACACAGAAGAAATCTCCTCTTCCCCCCTCCTGCCTCTCACGCCAACTTTCTCTCTCTCTCCCCTTTCTCCTCTCTTTCTCTTTCTCCTCTCTTTCCCTTTCTCATCTCTTTCCCTTTCTTGTCTCTTTCCCTTTTTCATCTCCTCAACTCTATGAAGTCCTCTCTTTTATTTTGGCACCTCCTTTGAAAAAGAATTCTAAATTCCCCCAAAAGTTCTCTCTAAAAGTCAACTCTTCCTTTAATATCAGCTAGTGTCCGTTCAAAGGCTTTATTATATCTTTTTAACGTTTTCAACAACTGTTTTTTGTGTCTATCAGTTAATTCTGAGGATACTATAATAGGTAATGTAGATAAATCTCCTAATAATGAATACTTCAAATTTGTAGGAAGTGTTTTTAGTTTGATTTTAGAAGGTTTATCAATAGATGAAATCAAATTCTTGTTACCTTTTGTAGAATCTAACATTTCATATTTTTCCTTAACATAATCCAAATCCTTTTTACTCACTTCCATAGATTCATCATGAATTTTATCCTCATCTTGATATTCCATATATTCCTTTTCTAATTCCCTTTCTAAACTCTTTTTCAAATAATCATGGCTTAAATATTTGTTAATACCCATTCTGAAGCATTCAATCTCTTGCTCTTTTGCAGGGTATCTCATTGATTTTGCAATATTAAATGTAACATCTTGATCACTAACTCTCATGGTAATTCTCCTTTCTACACATCTATTAAAGCTCTTCTAGTAGCTAGGAATGGTATTCCTAAAATGATAGGAATTTCTTTATCTTCCTCCATTTCTAATACAATAGAGTCTGCATGAATGATAAATTTATCGACTTTTACCGAAACATCTTCTATAACTCCTTTAGGATAGGTGATCCCTCTTGATACTGCTAATATGCAAAGTACAACAATAATTTAGATTTTATTTCACTTATATTTCCTAACTTTACAACAAAACCAAAAACTTGATCCTAAAGAAAAATAAGAATTTAACTTTTAATTTATGTATATTGGGATAATGCGCAAGTATACGTATCATTATCAAGTAATAAGATTTTTTAATTAAAACCTGAATATCATACCCACAGGGAATTTATACAAAAATGCACTTTTAGAAAGCTTTATATTTTTAAAAAGGCAATTACTTAAACTAAATATATTTGCAATAATAAAAATTCAAATATTTTTTGTATTCTTGATATGCTGACAAAATAGTAACAACTTAAAAGATAATTAAAGTTTTGTACATGAAAAGCACTTAATAAGAATAATATATTTCTTATTATCATGAATCAGTAATAAGTATATAAATTCTGTTGTGAAAGTATGCAAATTGTGTTGTGTCAAATAGGAGCAATAATATTCTTTACCCTTACTAGAGATGCTATAAAGAACATTGGCTAATTTAAAGTTTGAGTAGTTCTGAAAACCGGCTAGGCAGGGAAGATACTAGCTCTTATTGATTAATTTAAATTTTGAATAGTTCTGAAGACCAGCTAGGCAAGGAAGATACTAGCTCTCACTCTAGAGTTCCCTCGATTTCCTCCACCAAGGGGCTAACATCTCGTATCAGAACCTAAAATAATAAACCAAGTTGCGGGCTTTAACCTGTCACTTTAAAGTCCTCTAACTCTACATCATTCAATGAATATTTCTCTATTTATTTGCACTCAATCATATGAACTACATTCTCATTCATACAACTCATTCGATTCTTTCTAATTGTTGACTGAGACAATACCAGTCCGGTTCTTACATGTTCTCACAATAAATTTTAACCAATTGTTGACTTAGACAATACCAGCCCGGTTCTTACATGTTCTCACAACAAATTTTAACATTAATTGTTGACTGAGACAATACCAGCCCGGCTCTTACATGTTCTCACAACAAATTTTTAACATCTCGATTGGCCAAATTAAGAAGTAAATGAAGTGCATGGATTTAAATCATCACAACTTCTTTCAACATTAAAGAACAATACTTTCCACAATTTCCATTCAAAACTTAATTACTTATCACTTTAAGAAGAAAAATAAAGAAAACTACTAAGAATCCATGGAGAAAATAAAAATACACTTTAGTTTAAAAGTAGAAATCATTGTCAAACCAACAACAAGTCTCATATAAAACCAAAGAAGTTTCAAAATGAAAAGAAAAAAACTTATCTCAAGTTCTCGACCAAACTCTTGAAGTTTCTTTGTATCTCTTCTTTTTACAATCACACAAAATAAAATAATAAAAAAGATAAAATAAAAGTAAAAGTGGTGCCTAAAAATCTCTCTGAACTAATTCTCCAAATGAGAACTTTCAAAAATTTCCAATACTTTCAGGACTCTCTTCAAAGTCCTCTTCTTTCTTTTATAGTTTTCCAAGAGGTGCCTTGGAAACTCTTCAAAATATTTCTAGATTTGATGTATCTCCTTAAGAGATGCATCCTTTCATGATAATTTTCATCCATGATGATTATAACCACCTATTAAACCCTTCAAAATTTGCAGAAATGGAATTTACTCATCTAATAGTTGCCACTGGTGCTTAAGCGTGGGACCTCTGGCGCTTAGGCACAACCTTCTCTGTTTAACCGGGGCTTAAGCACCGGATCTGGCTTTTAGGCACCAAAACTCATTTGCACATTTTTCACCTTTTGCCTCCAAATTTGATCCTTTTTCTCTCCTTTAAGCATTTTTCACCCTTTTTACCTATATCTACAAGGAAAACACAAGAATATCTTCCATCAATGTGCAATATCTAAAAAATAGGTATAAAAATATGTCTAAAAATGCTATATATTTTAGGTGTATCAAATTCCCCCAAACTTAAAATGTTACTTGCCCTCAAGTGACACTTCAGTTTTTAAAAACTACATATGTATGGTATGTACATGAGTTTCTTTAGGAGTTAATTGATTTAGAAATATAACAGTCTAATTTAGAAAAAAAAAATTCAGTAAATGAGACCAACTTAAAGTTTAGAAATTCTTAAAGTTAAGAAAGATGAAAACATGAGTTTCTATCTTTCAGAAATGTATTGTAGATTTTCCAAATTTAGAATTTAGTTCTTTTATTATCTCCACTTAAAAATTTTCATAAAAAATAATTTTACTTACTATATTATATCTATAAGCTTAAGAGTTTCTCAAGTTTTATACTTTAAAAAGATCAAATGTAGAACCAATTTTTTATTAGGCACTAATCCTCAAGCTTCTCCTTCCTAATTTTTTTCTCTTTTTCTTTTTCTTTTTCTTTTTCTTTTCTTTCTCTTTTTTCTTTTCTTTTTCTTTTCTTTCTTTTTTTTTTTTTTTTAAGTCAAGGATTACTATATCTAAATAGACATTTAATGATTTTGAATTTCACTTCTTCATTCCTAAAGCAAAGTCTTGATATAAGTCTTTTACTTATAAATATAATAATAGTTTTGAAAATTATTTTAATAAAAGAAATTTAAGTATTAAAAATAAAAGTCTAAATTATCTAAATTTTTCAAAAATACAATTTTTCTTACTAAAGATAGTTACTTGTATTAATCATTTTCTCATCGAAAAACTTTTTAACTTAAAGTTTTCTTCATTACTAAAAATTTTAACTAATTTCTTTACTCATTTCTAAAATCAAATTTCTCTTCCCTAATATAACTTCATATGCATAATCAATTTTTTTCTTTTCAAATCAAATTCACTTGTAGCACATTTGAGAACAAATAAAAAGTTTTTTAAAATAATTTTCATCCCCCTAAACTTATATTTTTAATATATATATAAGAAGGAATGAATATTTAAAAATAAAATGCTAACAAGAGTTTTAAACCCTAATGATACAAGTGTAAAACTAAAAACAGGAGTAAAATTAATTTTTGATCAAATTTTCTATATTTTCATTTTACTTTAACATATGGAGATTCAATAGACTTCTAAACACTAGTATAAACATAAAAACAAAGACACTACTGACATCACAATTTTAACATAAAGACAAACTTACAAACATGATAAAAGAAAAATAAAGGGTAACAGTTTCTGAATTTCAAGTTAAAGTTCTAAGCTAGCAAGATTTTCTATTTTATAACAGATATGAAATTAAGTTAAGTTCTAAACTAACTAAATCATAGTACTGAACACAAAACAACAGTTATTACCCTAAAACTTATAAATAAAATACTAACTACCATAAATGTCATAATAACAATAAAACATAATAGTCCAAAACACAGCATAGTCCAAAAGAACACTCAAACGCAAATGTAGCAAGCCCATACCACATAGTTCATATCATATTACAATCATAAAATAAATCTCTCAGCTCTACTCTTCATCCTCAGAATCAGCGTTGTCCTATTTTTCTGCAGGCTCATAATCAGGATATCGAGGATATGGAGGAAATTGCACTCTTGGTTTACCTCTAATCATGCTCTCCAAAGATGAGTGGAATTTCTCTTCATAATCACTCTTCCTTCTATTATATATATTATTATGATCTGCAAAACGCTCTAAATTTTGTACCTTATCAGCAGTAAAATTGATATTATCCATCATCTTCTGCAAACTTTCATCCTGAGTCTTAGTAGACTCACCTCTAGATGTAGAAGCACGTGAAGTACATGGTCTAGATGAAGAAGCACCAGAGGTAGTTGCAACAGACATTTCCATTTCATAGCTCTTAGAAAATCCTCCTTTCCATCCAAAAATTGAATGCTCAGAATAAGTCTTCAAATTCACCTTTGTGATGGGCTTTAGACGTAATAGAATTTCTTCCCAACTATAATATTTAACCCTAGCCTGCTCGCATAAAGAAAAGATCAAGGAAGCAAATCCCAGACATATAGTAGTAACAGATGTAAAAGAACTGATGATAGTCTGACAGATCAAAGCTCCAATGTTGATGAGCTTTCCCTCTTGAATATAATAGTTCAACATCGCTCTTTCTCTGGTCCCTTCACTGAGATGATTGGTCAGAAGTAGATGAGCAGAAATGAAATAGTGTCAGGCCTTTGAAGGTGCACAAAACTTTGAAGTTGGAAAATTTACTCTCCTCTCATTGGTAATCTTTCAAAGTCCTCTTCCAATAGTCAAGTATGAAATAATCTCGTTTAACTCTACTTCAGTAGGACTATAATTTGCATAAAAACATAAAGTGTCTAGTGGTAAATGGTAAAACAAGTCGATTACCTCTAGCAAAAAAGGTATCAACTTTTCTTGAACCATAACTCGATTGTCTTCAGCTTCAGAGAGATTTGCACAGAACTCCCTCACAACAGAAATCACTGCGACAGCAAAGAAACAACAGAACTATTCTCACTGTCAACGAACAATTAAATCTTTCACGTCTCCACCCGGATTTCTAAAACATCGCTCCAAAATCAATTTTTGTGATTGTAGAGCGTCACTTTATTGATCTTGAGTCTTTAAACTAACAAATTTGCTCGAATCAAATGGGTTTTTTCCTCTATTTCTTTTTATTCTTGGTGTCATTCTACAAATTTCATAAATTCCAAAAATAACTTCAAAAATCAAGTTTAAATCACTAAACTAAACTTCCAAAAGCACTAACTAAACTTCCCAAGTAATTTTCATAGACTTTTCCTCATTTTTCACCATGAATAGTGAATTTTTGAATTCTTCCAAATGTACTCCAAATGCATGGTGAAAATCTAAAATTTTTGCATAGAAGTAAAGCTCTTACATCAAAGAATCTGAATCTAACAAAATTTTGTTGATTCCTCCAGGAAATCTCCTTTTAATGGTGTGCCCTAGCCCTTAAAATCATGATTTTGAGAGGTAGAAGATGACGAGAGGTGTTAAAAATGGCATTTTTGGACTAAAATTTCATTTTTAGTCATTGACGAACCGATTTTTGTGAACTGACGCTTAAGCGTGGGTATATGGCACTTAGGTGCCTGCCTCTCGGGTTAGCTCGCACTTAAGCGCGATATGTGGTGCTTAGGCACTAGTGCATTATTTTTTAAATCTTTAAATTTAAGTAAAATGCACTATTTGCCTAAGTAAACCACCCCTAAATGGTCTCATAGCACTTAATTGACTATTTTCAACTTCCTATAACTCCTCTCTCTCTCCCAAAATTCTCTTTAATAACTATTTCAATTCGAGGCTAAAAATAAAAACAAACTTATATTAATTCACAAATAAGTACAAATACTATTGACATTTAATTTTCACTCTAAATAGTCTCGGTTGAGAAAATTTTCCTAAGTACAAAACACTTAACACACATTCACAATTAAACACATAAGTAAAATAAACACTAACACATGTCTTAAACACTAAAAACACTTAAAGACAACAACTTTAATCACACAAAAACAAACATAGAACTTAATTCCATTCTTCATTAGAAGGAACAAATTCAGGCCTTTCATTAGTCTCTCCTGAGGAAACTGGAATATAAAGTTTATAAAATGGACGGTGGTGACGTGCTCTGATGCAATCCTTCAATCCACTTTTGCTTAAGAAACATCTCTTTATTCACTTCCTCTATATAACTAGTGTGGCTAAATTGCATTTTTAATTGCCATCCAATATGCTTCAGATGTGCATGAATCTCCAATACCTTAGTCTCTAGTACAGACATGGTATTTTCAATTTTGTTGATTTACTCTGATATCCCTTCAATATTAATGGCTAAGAAACCGTTATACATCTCTTGTGCACTTTGACTAATGAATTTCTTCCTCATGGTATCTTCCTTCTTATTCATATCCATCTCCCATGAAGAAATCATCTTAAAATCTCTCTTTTTTAGGCTTTAGGGCTAGAAATGATCTGGGGTAAAATTCCTTCACTAAACCTTTCTATTTATAGGCCTAATTTCTTTCAATAACTCCTAGACACGTTTAGAAACTACCAATACACTTTTTTGCAAACTTCTAGTTGGTTTTTCCTTCTAGAATATTAATTTTGCACATGTTTTTAAACTATCGCGCTTAAGCGTCGGATTTGACGCTTAAGCGTCAGTGCACATTTTTGCACAAGTGAACTTAACGTCCAAATTCTCATTTTAACATGTCCAAATCACTAATTTAAGTCTTGAAATCAATAATAACACATAATAGTCTAAAAAATACTACCCAATTTTCTTAATCACGCATAAAACAACAATAAAAACAAAAACACACTGATACTTATGGGTTGCCTCCTACAAAGCGCTTGGTTTTACGTCGTTAGTCTGACGTAATCAGTGCTTACTCTGGTTGACCCAACATCATTCCATCATTAAACTTCTGTTGAACCCCTATATAATAAGATTTCAGTCTATGTCCGTTCACTTTAAAGATTTTCTCAAATTTAGGATTTGTAATATCCACAGCTCCATAAGGATAAACTTTAATCACAATAAATTTGCTCATCCACCGGGACTTAATTTTGCCTGGAAATAATCTTAACCTTGAATTAGCAAAACTTGTTTCCCTGGTGGAAAATTTTTAGTAAGTATCTTTCGATCTTGCCACATCTTCATCTTTTATTTATAAATTTTGGCACTTTCATAAGACTCATTCATCATCTCTTCAAGCTCATTTAATTGTAATAATCTTTTCTCACCAACATCTTTCAAATTATAATTGAACTCTTTAATTGCCCATATGCCTTATGCTCAAGTTCAACTGGTAAGTGACAAGTTTCCCAAATATTAGCCTATGTCCAATATGCTTTATGCTCAAGTTCAACTGGTAAGTGATAAGCTTTCCCAAATATGAGTCTCACTAATATTGTAACATTCTTTTCTCACCAGCATCTTTTAAATTATAATTGAACTCTTTAATAGCCCAATATGCTTTATGTTCATATTAAACTTGTTAAGCTTTCCCAAATATAAGCATATATGGGGACAATCCAATAAAGGTTTTATATGCAGTCCTATAAGCCCACAAAGCATAGTCAAGTTTTACTGACCAATCCATTTTTAATTTTTCCATAATTCTTTTAATTTTTTGATTGGATAATTCAGCCAAACCACTTGTCTGAGGAGTTGGATTCACAGATTTTTCCATAATTCTTTTAATTTCTTGATTGGATAATTCAGCCAAACCACTTGTCTGAGGATGATAAGCCGATTGGATAATTCAGCTAAACCACTTGTCTAAGGATGATAAGCAGTAGCAATCCTATGATTTATATGATATTTCTTTAATAACTTTTCCAAATGGTTTTCTGAAGTGACTTCTCCCATCAGTAATGATAACTCTTGGCATTCCAAATATATAAAATATATTAATTTTGAAAATTTTTGCAACACTTTGAGCATCACATCGAGGTAAAGCAACAGCTTCTATCCATTTGGATACATAGCCCACTGCTACAAATATATAAATTTTTGAAAGATTTTATAAATGGTCTCATGAAATCTAATCCCCAAATATCAAATATTTCAACTTCTAGCATATAATTGAGGGGCATCTCATTTCTTCTAGAAATATTGCTTACTCTTTGACATCTATCACAAGTTTTGATATAAGCATTAACATCTCTAAAAACTGTTGGTCAATAAAATCAATATTGTAAAATTTTGTATGTTGTTTTATCAACACCAAAATGTCCCCCAAAGTCAGAATTATGACATTTTTAGATAATCTCATAAGTTTCTTCTAATGGTACATATATTCAAATAATTAGATCATTTACTTGTTTATATAAAAATGGGTCATTTAAAAATAAGTCTTAGCTTCAAAAATAAATTTCTTCTTCTGTTGGTATGTCATTCCATAAGATATAATGTCACTAACAATAAAGTTCACAATGTCGGCATACCACAGAACATGCCACTCATTAGTAGTGAACAATTTTTCATCTGAAAAATGTTCAATGATTTCATTTTCAAAATAAAGTGGTTTTTCTAATTCAAGCCTGGACAAATGATCAGCAATTTGATTTTTAATCCCCTCCCGATCTACTATTACAAAAATTAAATTCCTGCAAAAGAAGAATCCATCATATAAGTCTAGGTTTTACATCCTTCTTTTTCATTAAATACTTAATAGCATAATGATCTGTATGCACTATACAATGACTTCCAATTAAATATGATCTAAATTTATCAAAAGCATATACTATTGTTAATAACTCTTTTTCAGTTATTGTATAATTAATTTGGGTTTCATTAAGAGTTTTACTACCATAGTAAATAAATTTGAAAATTTTATCATATCTTTGTCCAAAAACAGCTCCAATAGCATAATCACTAGCATCACACATTAATTCAAAAGGCTTTTCCCAGTTTGTTGAAACTATAATTGGTGAAGTGAATAATTTTTCTTCTAATAATTTAAAAGCTTTTAAGCAATCTTCATTAAAATTGAAAATTGCATATTTCTCCAGTAAATGGCATAAAGGCTTAGCAATCTTTAAAAAGACTTTAATATATTGTCTGTAGAATCTAGCATGTCCTAAAAAACTTTTAATTTCCCTTAAATTTGTTGGATAAGGTAGATTAGCGATCACTTGAATTTTAGCAGGATCTACTTCCACACCATTTTCTGATATTTGATGACCTAATACAATTCCTCTTGCTACCATAAATTGGCATTTTTCCCAATTAAGGACTAAATTTTTTTCTTCACAGCGCTTAAGAACTTTGGATAAATGTTATAAACATGAGTCAAATGAAGTTCCAAACACTGAAAAGTCATCTATAAAGACTTCAATCCCTTTTTCAATTAAATAAAAAAAAATTGCTTTCATACATCTTTGAATGTAGCAGAGGTATTATATAAACCAAAGGGCAATCTTCTAAAAGCAAAAGTACCATAAGGACTGATAAACATTGTTTTCTCTTGATCCTTGAATTTGGTGACAACCAGTATATCCATCCAGAAAACAAAAGTATTTATGCCCATCCAGTTTATCTAGCATTTGATCTAGAAAGGGTAATGCAAAATGATCTTTCCTAGTGGCAAGATTGAATTTTCTATAATCAATGCATATTCGTCACCTTGTAACTTGTCTTGTAAGTGTTAACTCATTATGTTCATTTACAGCTACAGTTACTCCTCCTTTCTTAGGAACGCAATGAATTGGACTAACCCATGCACTATCCGAAATAGGGTAGATAATTTCAACATCTAAGCACTTTAAAATTTCTTTCTTAATAACTTCTTTCATAACATGATTCAATATCCTTTGCGAATCAGCCCGGGGTTTGCAGTTCTCTTCCATATGAATTCTATGCATACAAATTGAAGGAGTGATTCCTTTAATATCAGTAATTTTCCATCCAAAGGCTTTCTTAAATTTTTTTTAGTATTTTCATCAACCTTTCTTCTTCTTCCATTGTTAATTTGAGAAAATTATAATAGGTAAATTAGAGGAATCTCCTAAAAAGGCATATTTTAAATGATCATGAAGCAACTTCAATTCTAGTTCTGGAGGTTTTTCAATAGACTAACAAAATGATTTATTTTTGCCTATCGTGTCCAGAACTTCAAAACTTTCTCGAACATAGTTTGAATCTTCCTTAAAAAGATCTTCACATTGATCTAATTTCTCTTCTTGCTCGAGTTCCAATTCTTTTTCTTCAATTTTTTCTTCATAAGTAGAATTGAAATGGCATTCACTTAGATATCTTATAACATTTATTCTAAAACATTCATCATCTTTACCTTTTGCAGGGTATTTCAATGATCTTGAAATGTTAAAAGTAATAGTTTGATCATTGACTCACATTGTTAATTCCCTTTTTTGTACATCTATCATTACTCTTTCTGTGGCTTGGAAAGGTCTCCCCAAAATGATAGGTATCTCTTTATCTTCCTCCATATCTAGCACAATGAAATCAACTAGAAAGATAAATTGATCCACTTTCACTAGGACATCTTCTATAACTTCTTTAGGATATATTATCAAACGATCTGCTAACTGCAGAGTTGCAGTAGTTGGGGTTATTTCTCCTAATCCCAATCTTTTAAATATTGATAATGGCATAAGGTTAAAGCTTGCACCTAAATCACAGAAAGTTTTCCCATAAAATTTGTCTCCTATTGCACATGGAATTGTAAAGCTACCAGGATCTTTAATCTTTTCAGTTAGCTTCTTCTGAATTATCGCACTGCACTCCTCACTAAGTGCAGCATTTTTATTATCTTAAAAGTTCCTTTTTCTGTTGAGAATATCCTTCATAAACTTACATAGCTCGGCATTTGTTCGAAGGCTTCAACAAATGGAATATTAATTGTAAGCTTCTTAAATAGTTCCAAAAATTTTGAAAATTATTTATCCAACTTCTGCTGACGAAGTCTCTGAGGAAATGGAGGTGGTGGTTTTTCCAAATCAATTTTTAGTGGAGAAATAGGCCTCTCAGAATCTTTTGGAGCATCCTCTTTTGATTCTTCAATTTCTTCTCTCTCTACTTCAATTTCTTTTTGAACCCGACCTTCCAACTCTCTTCCACTTCTAAGTTGAATGGATTTTACTTATTCTTTATTCTAGTCTTTTGGATTTGATTTAGTATTAATAGGAATTGTTCCTTGGGATTTATTACTTAATGAATTTGTTATTTTCCTAAGTTGATTCTCGATATTTCTAATTGCAGCTCCTTGACTTTGTAATTGATTTTCCATTTATAACACCACTTCTTCTATAGACAACTTCTTCTCCTTAAACTGTGTATTTTTGTTGAAACCTGGAGGATAAGTAGATCTATAATTATTATTCCCTTGGTTGTTCCAGTTTCCCAATGGGTTTCCTTGGTTGTTCCCACATTGTTGATTATTACCACCCGAATTGTTATTCCAGTTAAAGTTGGGATGGTTCTTCCAACCTGGGTTATAATAATTGGAATATGGGTTATTTTGCTTATTATTTATGGGATTCAAAGTTTCTAATGATGCTTGAGAATCTACCATTTGGCCTAATGAATTCTCTTCAATCATGGAAATTTGTTGAGAAAAATTCATTCCAAATTGGTCCAACTTCCTTGAAATTGCAGCAACTTGATTTTCTAACATGGTAAATGCATCTGTTTCATGAATATTGGCTACTTTCTTAGGATTTACCCTCTCAGAAGGCAATTAAAAATTATTCATGATCATTTCTTCAATTAAAGCATAAGCATCATGAAATGATTTTGACATCAATGAACCACCGGCAGCGGCATCGATAATTGATCTAAGAGATCCAACTAATCCATTATAAAAAGTTTGAATTATTCGTATAGCATGGTGTGGACACTTTCTTAAGAGTTCTTTTAATCTTTCCCATGCTTCATAAATAGGTATTGCATGGTGGACACTTTCTTAAGAGTTATTTAAATCTTTCTCATGCTTCATAAATAGATTTCGCTTCAAACTGATTAAAAGATGTAATATCATTTCTAAGCTTCACAGTTTTTTATAGGGGAAAATATTTAGCAAGGAATTTTTGTACTAATTCACCCCAAATTCTGATAGATCCAGGTGTTAATGAATTAAACCACATCTTAGTTTTATCCCTTAGTGAGAAAGGAAATAACCTAAGTCTTATGACATCATCTGATACACCATCGTATTTAAATATAACACACAATTAAAAATTGGCAAGATGTAAATTTGGATCTTCAGTTGGTGATCCCCCAAACTGATTATTTGAGGAAAATTGGCAAGATGTAAATTTGGATCTTTAATTGGTGATCCCCCAAACTGATTATTTGATACCATTTGGATAATAACAAGTTTAAGCTCGAAATAATTAGCCACTACAGTTGGTTTTTGAATACTACAATGAAGTTCATTTATAGTAGGGCTGGCATAATCTCTTAAAAATCTAAACTTTTGATAAATTTTAGCATTTTGATTATTTTGGTCTGTCATTTCTATAATGTTTTTGGATTTTTTAAAATTTATAACTTTTTTTATTCTTTTGATTTTTCTAATAGTTCTTTCTAATTCGGAATCATAGGGCACTAGTCCTTCAAAACCTGAACTACACAAACACTAACATATAATAAAATAAAATAAAATTCAAAACACACACAGAAAATAAGTTAAAATACTTAAAGTTTAAAGAAGACTTTTTAAAAATAGAAATTTTGCTTTCGATTCCCTGACAACAGTGCCAAAAACTTGATCCCTCTTGATACTGCTAATATGCAAAGTACAACAATAATTTAAATTTTAATTTCACTTATATTTTCTACTTTACAACAAAATCAAAAACTTGATCTTGAAGAAAAATAAGAATTTAATTTTTAATTTATATATATTGGGATACTACGCAAGTATACGTATCGTTATCAAGTAATATAGAATATTAAGACCTAAAAGTCGAACCTACAGGGAATTTATACAATATGCACTTTTAGAAAACTTTCTATTTTTAAAAGGACATTTACTTAAACTAAATATATTTTGCAGTAATAAAAATTCAAATATTTTTGGTATTCTTGATATTTTGACAAAATAGTAATAACTTAAAAAGATAATTAGAGTTTTGTAGATGAAAAGCACTAAATAAGAATAATATCTTTCTTCTTATCATGAATCAATAATATGTATAGGAATTTTGTTGTGAAAATATGCAAATTGTGTTGTGCCGAATAGAAGCAATAATATTCTTTACCCTTACTAGAGATGCTATAAAGAACATTGATTAATTTAAAGTTTGAATTGTTCTGAAGACCGACTAGGTAGGGAAGATACTGGCTCTCACTCTAGAGTTCCCTCGATTCTCTCCACCTGGTGGCTAACATCCTGTATCAGAATCTAAAACAATAAACAAAGTTGGGGGCTTTAACCTGCCACTTTAAAGTCCTCTAACTCTATAACCTTAAATGAATATTTTCCTATTTATTTGCACTCAATCATATGAACTACATTCTCATTCATACAGCCTTAGGTGATTCTTTCCAATTATTGATTGAGACAATACCGGCCTGGTTCTTACATGTTCTCATAGCAAATTTTAACATCTCGATTGGCCAAATCAAGAAGTAAATGAAGTGCATGGATTTAAATCATCACAACTTCTTCCAACATTAAAGATCAATACTCTCCAAAATTTCCATCCAAAACTTAATTAGTGATCAATTTAAAAAGAAAGATAAAAAACTACTCATAATTCATGGAGAAAATAAAAACACACTTTAGTTTTAAAGTAGAAATCATTGTCAAACCAACAACAAGTTTCAATTAAAACCAAAGAAGTTTCAAAATGAAAAGATAAAAACTTATCTCAAGTTCTCCACCAAACTCTTGAAGTTTCTTTGAATCTCTTTTTTTTACAATCACTCAAAATAAAATAATAAAAAGGATAAAATAAAAGTAAAAGTGGTGCCTGAAAATCTCTATTGAACTAACTCCCCAAATAATTTCATAACTTTCCACAACTTTTAGAACTTTCTTCAAAGTCCTCTCTTCTTTCTTTTATAGTTTTCCAAGAGGTGCCATGGAAACTCTTTAAAATATGTCTAGATTTAACGTATCTCCCGAAGAGATGCATCATTTCATGTAACCACCTATTAAGCCAACAGGTGTCTCAAAAACCTCTTCTAAATTCACAGAAACCAAATTTTCTCGTCCAATAACTACCACTGGTGCTTAAGCGTGGGACCTCTGGCTCTCATGCATGGCCTTCTCTGTTTAACCAGCACTTAGGCGCCAAAACTCAATTGCACATTTTTCACTTTTTGCTCCAAATTTGATCATTTTTCACTCCTTTAAGCATTTTCACCCTTTTTACCCATATCTGCAAGAAAAACACAAAAATACCTTCCATTAAAGCGTAATATCTCAAACATAGGTATAAAAATATGTCTAAAAATACTATATATTTTAGGTGTATCAATAGGTAATCGAACGATCAACTAACTGAAGAGTTATAGTTCTAGATAAAATATCTCCTAAGCTTAACCTTCTAAATATTGATAATGATATAAGATTAAAATTAGCTCCTAAATCACATACAGATTTTCCATAAAATTGTTCGCCAATAGCACAAGGAATAGAAAAACTTCCAGAATCTTTAAGTTTTTCAATAAGCTTTTTCTGAATTATAGTGCTACAATTATAGCAGAGTGCAATAGTTTCATTATCTACAAACTTCTTTCCTTATTAAGTATATTATTCATGAACTTCACATAGTTTGGCATTTGTTCTAAAGCTTCAACAAATGGAATGATTATCGTTAATTTCCTCAAAATTTAAAAAAAATTTGAAAATTGACTATCTATGTGTTTCTGCTTCAATCTTTGAGGAAATGGAGGTGATGGTCTTTCTATAGTGACTTTCATTGGTTTAACAGGAATTTCAGCTTCAAAATGAAAATCTTCACCAGATTGTTCATTTTTCACCTCATCTTTTTCAAATTCAACTTCGTGTTGAAATCTAATTTCAAATTTTTATTTCCACTTATCAGTTAAATAACTTTAATTTGCTCTTTGTTCTGATATTTGGGATTTACTTCAACATTACTAAGCAATGTTCCTGGAGGTCTATTGCTAAGTGTTGTAGCAATACATCCCGATTGATTTTCTATGTTTCTAATTGCAGCTCCTTGACTTTATAATTGACTACCCATTTGCAATATTAATTCTTCCTTTGATATATTTTTCTCCTTACTCTACAAATTATTAAATCCTAGGGGGTAATAAGACGTACAAGCTTGATTCCCATGATTGTTGGAGTTTCCTAATGGGTTAGCAGTATTGTTTCCACACTACATATTTGCAACATTATAGTTATTATTACTCTAACTAAAGTTTGGATGGTTTTTCCATCCAGGATATAATAATTTGCATAAGGGTTATTATAATGATTGTTTATTACATTTAAAGTCTCATAAGAAGATTGAGATTCTATCACTTTTTCCAATGAGTTTTCCTCAAGAACAAGTGATGTCAAAGAATAGTTCATTGCATATTGATCTATCTTCTTTGATATAACAACTATTTGGGCAACTAGCATAGATATTGCCTCAGAATCATGAATACTAGCTACTAGTTCTGGATTTACCCTTTCAAAATTGAAAGTTATTTGTAGTCATCTCTTCAATTAATGAATATGCTTCATTGAATGGTTTTAACATTAATGATCCTCCACAGCAGCATCAATTATTAATCGAAGAGATTCAACAACCCATTATAAAAATTTTGAATTATTAACCAATCTGGAAATGCATGGTGTAGACACTTTCTAAGGAGATCTTTAAATTTTTCCCAGGCTTCATAAATTGATTACTCTTCATACTGAAAAAAAGATGTGATATCATTTTTAAGCTTAGTAGTTTTTGAAGGTGGGAAATATTTAGATAAGAATGTTTGTGATAAATCTCCTCATGTTCTGATAGATCCAGGTGCTAATGAGTTTAACCACATCTTAACTTTATCTTTTAGTGAAAAAGGAAAAAGTCTAAGCCTGACAGCATCATTCGACACTCCGTCATATTTAAATGTAGCACACAATTCTAGAAAACTAGCAAGGTGTAAATTAGATTTTTAGTTGGTCTTCCTCTAAACTGATTATTTTGTACCATTTCGATAATAGCGAGTTTAAGCTCAAATGAATTGGCAGCTACATCAAGGTTTTTTATACTCAAATGAATTTCATCTGTTGTAGGATTAGCATAATCTCTTAAAGGTCTATGATGATGTTTATTTTCAATTTTACCATTGTTTAAATTGCAAGCCATTTTGCTAAAATGATCTCTCTTTTTATTATTTTTGAATTTTTCTAACAGTTCTCTCTAATTCAGAATTGAAAGGTACTAACTTATTAGATCATACACTACGCATAAACAAACAAAGAAAGTAAGTAAAAACAAGCAAACACTCTTAAATAAGAAAATGTTCAAAACAAAACTACATACACTTTCTTTTATTAATATTTAAAATAAAATAAAATACTGACTAATGCTTTCCATTACTTCCCCAGCAACGACACCAAAAACTTGATGGCGGGTAGATTTAGTGTGTAAATTTTGCAAATACTTTGCAATACTACAAAATTACAAATAGTAGATATATAATAAATATGTAATATAATCCCAATAAAAATACTTTTTTTATGAAAATAGTTTATGTTTTAAAACTCTTTTTAAACTGTCAAATTCCAGTTAAAATCAACATAAGTATAAGTATCGCTCAAGTAATATAGGGCTAATGGAGTTTTAGATATCGATCCCACAGGGAAGTTAGAAAATCCTTCAAGAAAATTTTTGAAATTAATTTATAATTTAATAATATAAAAATAAAATTAAAGTGTGAAGTTTGAATATTAACTTCTAAGGTAAATGTTATATAAAATTCAGTTGAAAAACAAAGTTAATTAACTAAGAACTAACTTTCAAAAGTAAAATTATGAAAACTAAACAAAGTTAATTAACTAAGAACTAACTTTCAAAAGTAAAATTATGAAAATTAAACAAAGTTTTTGTTTTGACAGAAAGTTTAAATTTAAGAAAACATCCTTCCCCTTTACAATTAGTATATGGATTGTGAAGAAATTGAAATCATTTGAAAGTAAATATAAAAATTGTTTTATGCAAATAGAAGCAATCCTATTCTTTACTCTCTTCTGTTTGTTATAAAGAACATTGATTAATCCAGAGTCTAGTCCCTAATTTCGTGGTTAGGTTAGGAGGATACCGGTTACCACTCTAGAGCTCCCACTACTCCCTCATATGAAGGCTAACAATCTCGCATCAGTTTCCAATCAACTGGACCAAATTAGTAATTTTAATCTATCACCTTAAAATATCCAATTCTTCATCCAACAAAGTATATTTCCTTATTTATTTGCACCCAATCCCATGGATGACATGCTCTCCCATGAAATCAAATGTGATTCTCCCTATACCATAGAAATCATATCCCTTTTCAGAATATATGTCTCTCGACAAGTTTTAATATTTCAATTGGCCAGAACAAAAAGTAAATTAAGATCAGAGTTCAAATCATCATATATTATTAAAATTTAAAACCATAGAAAAGAAAATCAATTCTTCACAAAACCATATCTTAAAGTAGGGAGAAGGATAAAGAAGACTACTAAGAATTCATGAGAAGAATACAACAAAACACGGATTTTATATATAAAAACAAGTTTACAAAATAAAATAAATAAAAGTACAACTTATCTTATAATCCTTCCCAAGCAAATCTCTAAAAGTTCTCTCCAAGACTTTCTCTCTTTAGATTCTCACACTCTTAAAAGTGTAATGAAGAAGAAATCTCTCACCTTCCCTCTCCTCTTACAACCCTAGAAGAAAATCTCATCTTCTCTCGTCTTGCCTCTCACGCCAACTTTTCTCTCTTTCCCTTTCTCGCCTCTTTCCCTTTATCATCTCTTTCCCTTTCTTGTCTCTTTCCCTTTTTCATCTCCTATACTCTATGAAGTCCTCTCTTTAATTTTGGGTTTCCCCTTTTAAAAAAGAATTCAAAATTCCCCCAAAAGTTTCCTCCAAAAGTCAACTCAAATTTCCCCCAAAATTTCCCTAAAAAAGTCAACTCTTTTGAATTCAAAAGATGTGTCATTTGATCTCGGAGACATATACCTTCATAAAAGAACCTTTCAAAGTGTATAGATGCATTGAATTACTCCAATAGGTGTGTAGAACAAGTGTCCCTTTGAAAATTAGGGCAAAATTTGTCTCAAACCGAATAAAGTCATCTTTGGCGCATCATGCGCCGATTTGGCACATCATACGCCGATCTGGCGCATCATGCTCCAGTTCTCTGTCAAATGGTGCATCGTGCACCAAAATCCTAAAATTAGTTGTTTTGGCTCCAAATTTCCTCTTTTTCGCCATTTATTTTCCAAATTGCTATAAATGATATACCTACAACAAAAACATGAAAATACCCTTCTTTAAAGTGCAATATCACAAAAAATAAACATAAAATATGTACTTAAAACAATATATTATTTTGGTGTATCTGCTATTTTTAGCGATTTTAGTGAAAATAGAATTGAATTTAATATGGATGATTTTTCAGTGTTTGGAACTACATATGAATCTGTTTATAAAATTTATCAAAAGTTATTCAACACTGTAAAGAAATAAATTTAGTTCTTAATTTGGAAAAATGTCAATTTATAGTAGCAGGAGGAATTATTTTAAGATATCTCATATCAGAAAATAGAATGGAAGTAGATTCTAAAAAAATCAAGTGATTGCTAATTCACCTTGCCCAACAAACGAGAGGAAAATTAAAAGTTTTTAGGACACCATGGATTCTATAGGTGATATATTAAAGACTTCGCAAAAATTGCTAAGCCTCTATGTCATTTACTTTAAAAAGATGTATTTTTTTCATTTTGATGAGGAGTGCTTAAAAGCTTTTGAGCTATTAAAATGAAAATCAGTCATTGCACAAATTATTGTTTCACCAGATTCGGAAAAGCCTTTTGAATTAATGTGTGATGTAAGTGATTATGTTATTGGAGTTGTTTGAGGACAAAAACATGATAAGATTTTCAAAGTAATTTACTATGTTAGTAGAACTCTTTATGAAGCTCAAATTAATTTTACCACAACTAAGAAATTGTTATTAGCAATAGTATATGCTTTTGATGAATTCAGATCATATTGAATTGGAAAAAAATGTGTTGTGCCCATAGATCATTCTGCTATTAAATATTTAATGAAAAAGAAGGATGCAAAATTAAGACTGATAAGATGAATTCTTTTTATGAAAGAATTTGACTTTAAAATAGTAGATAGGAAAGGAGCTAATAATCAAATTGTTGATCATCTGTCTAGGCTTGAATTAGAAAAATCACTCTATTTTGAAAAAGAAATTAATAAATATTTTCCAGATAAAAAATTGTTCATTATTAATGAGTGGTGTGTTCCATCGTATGCCAACATTATGAACTTTATTGTTAGTGATATTATATCATATGATCTGACATACCAACTAAAGAGGAAATTTTTATATGATGTTAAGACTTATTTTTGGGATGACACATTTTTATATACATAAGGAAAGAATGTAATTATTTGATGATGTGGAACTTTAGAAGAAACTTATTAAATTATCCAAACATGTAATGATTTTGATTTTGGGAGACATTTTGGTGTTGATAAAACAACATATAAAATTTTGCAATCTGGATTTTATTTTCCTACAATCTTTAGAGATGTTAATGCTTATATCAAAACTTGTGATCGATGTAAACATGTAGGTAATATTTCTAGAAAAAATGAGATGCCCCTCAATTATATGTTGAAAGTTGAAATATTTGATATTTGGGGATTAGATTTCATGGGACCATTTATACCATCTTTCAGAAATTTATATATATTGTTAGCAGACTATGTATCCAAATGGATAGAAGTTGTTGCTTTACCTCAATGTGATGCTCAAAGTGCTGTAAAGTTTTTAATAACAAACATATTTTATAGATTTGTGATGCCAAGAGCGATCATAACTGACAGAGGAAGTCAATTTAGAAATACAATAATAAAGAAATTATTCAAGAAATATCATATTAACCATCGAATTGTTACTGCTTATCATCCTCAGACAAGTGGTTTGGTTGACTTATCCAATCATGAAATAAGAATAATTTTGGAAAAATTTGTGAATCCAATAAAAACGGATTAGTCACTCAAACTTGATTATGCTTTGGCTTATAGCATTTCATATAGAACTCTTATAGAAATGTCCTCATATAGGCTAATATTTGGGAAAACCTGTCATTTATTAGTTGAACTTGAGAATAAAGCATATTGGGCTATTAAGGAATTCAATTATAATTTAAAAAATACTGGTGAGAAAAGACTATTACAATTAAATGAGCTTGAAGAGATAAGTATTGAATCTTATGAGAGTGCAAAGATTTATAAATAAAAGATGAGTATGTGTCATGATCGGAGGATTCTTAATAAAAATTTTGAGTCGGGCAATAAGTTTTGTTATATAATGTAAGACTAAAATTATTTCTAGGAAAACTTAAGTCCAGGTGGATGGGCCCATTTGTTGTGATAAAAGTTTATCCCTATGAAGTTGTGGAAAACAAAGATCCTAAAATTGAGAAAATATTCAAAGTCAATAGTCACAGGCTGAAACCTTATTTTTTAAAGGAACAACATAAATTAAATGATCTTATGTCGGGCTGACGATGTAAAACCAAGGGCTCTGTGGAAGGCAAACCATAGTTATTAGTGTGTATTTGTTCTAAATGTTGTGTTGTTGTGTTTGATTAAAAAAATGTGGTAGTATTTTTGAATATATAATGATATAGTTAGGATTTTAAGACCTTAAGTGGTGTTAGAATGCATATTTGGATGTTAAGCAGACTTGTGCTAAAATAAACACCGGCGCTTAAGCGCCAACACATGGTGTTTAAACGTAGTAGTTTAAAAAAGGTGTAGAATTAATATTCTAGAAGGATTAAACGTGGTTTAGTGGCTTTAAATGTGATTTAGTGGTTTCTGAATGTGAGTAGTGGGTTTAAGCTTCATCCAAAGCCTATAAATAGCATGGGCATGAAGAGAATTTTTACCACACTTCAAATTTTCATCCTAAAGTTTAAGTGAAGAGAATAAGAGTGTGAGTACATGCAAAAATTTCTTCTTGGGAAATTGAAATGAAAAAGAAAGAAGATGTCATTAAGAAGAGGTTCGTGAGTCAAAGTGCGCAAGAATTATAAAATGGATTTACAATCATTAGTATAGAAAGAATAGCATAGAAGATCACAAAGATTGAGACTGACCTGAATTCAATCGAAGTAAAATTGAATGATACTAACACACACTTGGAGCATATCAGATGGCAACTCAAAATGCAATTCAGTCATACAGGTTATATAGAAGAAGCAGACACGGCGATGTAAATGAAAAAGGAGTGGATTAAAGAGGACTCAATGAGAGTTCTTCACCGTCGTCCATTCTAACATATCTATATTCTGAATGCCCCAAGAAAACAAGTGAAAGGTTAGAATATGTTTCACTGGAAGGAGAATGGAAATAAGTTTGAGAGTCTAGTTTGTTTGTTTATAGTTATTGTTTATTTGTTTTATGTATTTTATGTGTTAAGTTTGTTTTGTTTTTGAATTGATGTGTTTAGGAGTTATCATCCATGAATTTTTTTATTGAAGAAAATATGTGTTTTATTGTGAAATTGTTTGTATTTGTCAAGAAAATTGCATTTGTGTTTGTTTGTGTGAAAAATTATTTGTTTTTTAATGTTGAATCGAAATTATGAAAATTTATGAATTTTGAGAAAGAGGATAATAGAAAGGGAAGAAAATAATTATTAAGATTTATAAAACCATTTTGGGTTGGATGACTTAGGCAAGATGTGCATTTAACTTAAAAATTGAAAAAATTCAAAATTGTGAATTGGCGCTTAAGCGCCAAAACCCCGTGCTTAAGCGTCGGTTCATGAAAACCGATTTGCAAACGGATAAAGGTGAAAAATTAAGTTGAAAATCACTATTTTTACCCCCTACATCATCTTCTTTGTTTTGAGTTTGCCATTTTGGAACTAGGGCATCTCTAAAGTTAAATATTTCAGGTGTAATTGAGCCAAATTTGCTAGATTTCATCTTCTCAAGGCGAGAACTTCACTTCTATGCAGAAAATTTTTATTTCACCATATATTTGTACATTGTGGAATTTTCCAAAATTCATTATTCATAGGAAAAAACAAGAAAAAACTATGGAAAATATATGCAAATGATAATTTAAGCTTTTGGAAGATAAGTTTAGTGATTTAGACTTGAGCTGAGAATTTATTGTGAATTTTATGTGCTATTTAGAAAATGGCACAAAAGATGACGAGGAGCAAGGGAAAGTTCACTTTCAAGTCAAGTAAATTTGTTAAATCAAACTCAGAATCAATATGCAGAAGCGATGCATTCGAGAAAGTTGATTCTTGAGCGATGTTTTAAAAATCCAGGCGGAGCTGAGAAGATTTGATAGTTGGCCAATAGTGGGAGCTTTTTTGTTGTTTTTCTACTGTAGCGGTCATTTCTTTTGTTCGAAAGTTTTATGCTAATCTCCCTGAGGCAGAGGAAGATTAGTTTATGGTGAGAGGGAAATCAATAGTTTTTTTTTTCTCGAAAGTAATTAATTCGTTTTACCAGCTACTGCCTAGTTTATTATGTTTTTACTCAAATTATAATCCTACTAAGGGAGAAGTAGATGAGATTTTTTCTTCATTGACTGCGGGAAGAGAATTTTGGAAAATAACGAATGATAAGAGAGTGAATTTTCCTGTGCCAAAGCTTGATGTCAAGACAAAAGCGGGCACTATTTTATTTCAACTGATCTACTCCCTACAAATCATCTGAGTGAAATTACAAGGGAGAGAGAAATTTTTAACTACTATGTTCATTAGTCAAAGCCGATTGATATTGGATTCTTAATCTATCAGGGTATCACTAGTTATGTCAGAGCCGCCACTACTTCAATATTGGGATTTGCATCCTTAATCTTTTCTTTATGTGAGTAGGTTGATCTGAGATTTGATAGTTGGGAGGAGATTTTGTAGCCACTAAAGCCTATTGCGAGTGTTAATGTGAAATCTTATTCAAAGCACTCTATATTTGGCTGGAAAGGAGTATTTTCAAGAGGTTCAGGTGCTTCTACATCTCATGCTTCTAATTTGCGAGCATCTACATCACAAAGCCAATCTACTAGTCCTGATCCGTAGTCACAATTAATGCAGAGGATGTTAGATAACATCAACTATACCACTGATAAGGTATTGAGTTTAGAGAATTATGTAGGACATATTGATACTTATATGAAGAGACATTGCGATTATGAAGAAAAATATCACACATCTTTGGAACGCCTTATCAGGGGTGACCAAAGTGCACTATTTTCTTCGTATCCACATTACCCTCACTACGAGTTTACAAATTTTTGGGATGATGATGATGACAATGATGAGGAGGAAGAGGATTGATTTGAATATTTTATTTATAAATTATATAAACTTTTATGTGTTGTAATTATTTGAACGGCTACTCTTTTATTTATTATTATTTGTTGTAGTTGTTTGGACTACTATTATTATGTGTTGTTATTTATTTTGTTGGATATTGTTGTGATGTTTAGAAATGTATTTGTGTTGTTGTGAATAGTTATGTTTTGTTTTCGTGGTATTAATTGTGTGAACATGGATGTTTAGTTGTATTTTGTTGGTCTGTGAAGAACTTATTAAAGAGATATTAAAAAAGGTTTCAAATATTGCTAACTTTCACTTACAAATTTCATGTTTAAAATTTCAATTTACTACCATGTATTTTCTTTTTGTTGTAGTTGTGAATTTATGTTAGTTTGTGTTTATTTGCTTTTATGTTATCCTCCACTGCATAGAAGTCTGTTGAATCTCACCTATATTAAAATTAAGTTAAACTTTGATCAATTTATTTGTACTCCAATTTTTAAGTCGTGTACTTGTACATGTAGGATATGCAAAATTTCTGAAAGCATGTTATTTTTAGTTTTCATTCATGTATATATATATATATATATATATATATATATAT
>JXCR01143408.1:107151-181287 GCA_002079205.1 Phalaenopsis hybrid cultivar
CCTCTAAAGTATTTGGGAGTCAATCTTTTGCAGGGTATAAAGAGACAAACTCATATGGATGATGTTGTTAATAAAATTAAGGCTAGGATTAATGACTGGATAAATAACTTCCTTTCTAATGGGGGTAGACTCACTTTGCTTAAGAGTGTCCCTTACACCCTCCCTCTTTATGCTCTTCAAGTTCTGCATCTGATAAAAAGTACTCAAATTCCTTTGGAGAGGATTTTTAATAAATTCCTTTGGGCCGGTAGCACTCAACGTAAGATTTGGACTACGTGGGATAAAGTTTGCAAACCCAACACTGTTGGTGGTCTGAGTTTTAGGAACCTTAATCACATTATGAAAATCAACATGTGTAAACTTTGGTTCAAATTTCATTCGACACTTCTCTCTAGGCTTGTTTTCTTCACTACAAATATTGTACCCATTCACACCCTACTAATGTTGTTTGGAAGGTTGGGGATACTAAAGTTTGGAAATCACAGCTAAATGTTAGATCTATTGCTTAGAATTTCATATTTTGGGATGTTGGCATTGGTAACTTATCCGTCTGGTTTGATCAATGGAGCACGGTAGATCTCTTTACCTTCTCACAAAATTTGCAGGATAAGACATTACTGGTTTTTGACTATTGGAAAGATGGGGCTTGGGATGTTAATAAGCTTAGAAATTTGATTGGAGATAATTCTGATAACATTCAGAGAATTTTCATAGCTGCTACTAAATTGGATAAACCTTTATGGAAATTTACTTCAAATGTGTCCATCACTAAATTCTTATATCAAAAGCTTCATACTTTTACTCCTCAACTATGGACTTTTAATCTTTAGAATGCTTTCTTTTCTCTGGAGATATTACTCAATGTTCTTGCCTTTTGATAATATACTTAAGTTAAAAGGTTTGTGTATGCCTTCAAGATGCTATCTTTGTAAATGTGATAAGGAGACTGCCGCTCATCTTTTCTATGATTGCCAATTTGCTCGGGAAGTTTGGTGCTATGTTGGGTTGTATTTTGGTATCAATTGGACTCCAAATTCTTATGATCATCATGAATGGAGGAATTATATCAAAGTTTGGAAGGTTGCACCTTTTTATAAAGAAAAATTAGAACCTTTTCCTTTTGTTATTCTTTGGTTCAATTGGTCTGCTAGGAACTCTCATAAGTACGAGGCTCTCTCCCCTACAGCTGCTCTTACCACTTCATATAAAATTGCTTATTTTCTTAAAGCTTCTTGCCTCATTGCATTAAGCTCTAATTTGCCTCAGAGGGTTAGGAAGGCCCTTCTGATACGGTGGCAACCCCCTCAGTTGATTAGATTAAACTTAATGTAGATGGGAGCTAGACTTTATCTGCTGATGGGATGGGTGGAATTTGTTGTAATTCTTCGAGGAGATGCCTTTGTTACTTTGTTTCACCGGTTTATGCCTCGACACCTTTAGATGCTAAGTTTTATTCTTTATGGAATGCTTTACACATTATTGTGAATTTACATCGCCATGCTTTAATTATCAAGACTGATTCTATGGCTATGTTTAATATTCTAAATAAGAGCACCTTCCCTACCTGGAATGTCATTTGTCTGTTTAACATGATTCAGGGGTTCATTAAAAGGCATAATTTGGTTTTGCAATTTAATTTCATCTATAGGGAATGTAACACTGCTGCTGATTGGTTGGCCAAACAAGGTCTCCAACAAATTATTATGGGTGTGGTGCCCCCTCCTCAACTTCAATTACTTTTAAATGGGGATTTACTTACTGTGCCTTATATCAGAAAATAGAAGGATTTTATATTTCTTTGTTATTTTTGCTCCATTTTATTGGTTCCTTTTACTGTTTAACTGTTTGATTCTTCATGTTTTATTCTGAGTTGCATTTTGGTAGCCCTTTTCACCACGTTTTGTCTTCAAATTTGGACCGTGAGGCTGGTTTTCATGTTTTATCTTGCTTGACCAGCTCTTTTTGGATGCCTGGGATCTCATTTATGGGTATTGGATTTGGTAACTTTACCATGAGATGTATGGAGCTGCTGCCTTTCAATTTCAGACATCTGGGAACTGCTTGGAGCGGTAGGGATGGTTTATGCAGAAGTTTTGTGGATTTCCTCACTGCTTGCAGGTTTTGGCTTTTATTGTTGCAGTCTTCACTGGATCTACAAGCTACATACTGTTATTTTGGGACTTTATGTAAGTGTAATTTTTTAGGTCTACTTTTTCTTTTGGTATACTTTTTGGATGATTACATGTACCTTAGGTTTGTTTCTTTGCATTGCGTTGTACTGCGGAGAGTGGAACCCCTAGGGTTTTGTTGTATTTTTTGTTTTTAGATGGGGATCCACTTTCCCGCCCTAACTATGTAATTTCCTTTTAATTAACGCATAAGGAGCCACGAGCTGCTCTTTAATTATATATATATATATATATATATATATATATATATATATAATGTTAAAATGTTATCTATTTAAAAATTTAAGTTTAGGGGGGGATGAAAAACAATTTTCAATACTTGAATTTTATTTGTTCTCAAATGTGCTACAAATAAATTTGATTTTGATTGGAAAAAAATGATTATGCATATGAAATTATATTAGGGAAGTAAAATTTTGAATATATAAATAAGTAAGAAAATTTAGTTGAAACCCATAGAGATGAAGAAAAACTTAAAGTTAAAAATTTTTAGTGTATAAATGATAAATGTAACTATCTTTAGTAGGAGAAGTATTTTTTAAAAATGTGAAAAGATAACAATTTTACTTTCAATACTTAACTTACTTTTATTAAAAATAATTTTCAAAAATATTATTGTATTTTTAAGTAAATGATATATATCAAACCTTTACTTTAGGAAAAGAAGAGTGGATTTCAAAACCATTAAAGGCCTATACAGATATAGTAATCCCCACCTAAAAAAAGTAAGGATTAAAAAGATCCTGAAAGAAAAAGGAAAAGAAAAAGGAAAGAAAAAGAAAAAAGAAAAAAAGAAAAGAAAAAGAAAAGAAAAGTAAAGTTGAAAAAAGGAGGAGAAGCTTGAGGATTAGTGCCTAATCAAAAATTAGTAATAAAAAATTGGTTCCACATCTGGTTTTTTTAAGTATAAGACTTGAGAAACTCTTAAGCTTAAGGATATAATATAGTAAGTAAAATTATTTTTAATAAAATTTTTAAGTGGGGGAGAAAGAATGCATAAAATAATATCAATATAAAAAAAGAGTGAAATTCAAAATAATATAGTTCTTTATTTTATTTTCAATTATCAAAATCACCAAAAAGAATCAAATTTTCATTCCTACCATAATATCTATAGTTTGAGTGAGACTCTTTTTCAAAGTAGAATTTGTTGTCTAATTTCTTCTTAAAAATTTGTAATTCTCCCTGTGGGTTCAATTTTTTGGGGCTAAATTAAAAGTTTTATATTACTTGATAATAATACTATACTTGTGTAGCATTCCAATATTTAAATATAACAGTTGCACTCTTACTTGTTTCAGAATCAAGTTTCTGGTACCGTTGCAAAAAAGAGTTATAAAATAACAATAATTAAGAATTTAACCGCACACATATCATAATACTATCATACCAAAAAATGGGATCAGCTAGCTACTTGACCAAGGAGTGAAACCCAACCCAAGTCAAACTAGCTCAATTTGGAAGTGTTGTGGCAAGCTTATGGAATTTTGGTGAAATTTGACAATTTTGGGGTAAATGGGGATATTTTGGTAATTTTGGGTAAATTGGGGTATTTCGAAGAATTTGAATGGTTTGAGTTGGTTTGACATGATTTTGGTGAGAATTTGAGAAGTTGGGCAATTTTGAGAAATTTTCCAGGCCAAAGGTAGGATATTTAGGGGGAATTGGAGGTCATCAAACATGCTAATCATGATATGAATTTTTTCATGTCATGAGACAAATGGGAGAACCCATCTTGGATCTTCCATGTGTTGGTCTTAATCACCTAAGCCAAATACTCAAGGATTAGGAACCACCCACATGAGCCAAAGGAGAGAGAAAAATGATCAAAGGTGAATTTAAGGTTTATGATATGTTCAAGTGTTTGTGTAAGCCTAACGAAAACTGAAACACCCATGGCTAACCTTAAGGCCTGACTATCTTATGGGAGTTCTATCTGAACTTGCCCATATTGGTTCCAACCTTATAAGGGCTAGAGTTTAGAACTATACATGTGAAACTCCATAAATAATAAGGAAGTGTTTAGAATTTCTATGAAGGTGGGATTCATCACTAGTCCTCTTGGATAGTCAACAAGAAAGTCCTATGACTCGATCCTAGGCTTCTAAAAAAGAAAAACAAGACCTCACTAAAAATGAGGTCAACACTTTTGCCTTTAATGAATTTACAATAATCATGAGCGTCCAGTATTTAAAAATTTAAATATAAAATATGTAAATATGCATTTTTTAATAAATCCATTTAATGGATACATATGAAAGATCAGAGCTGAGCATAAGTATTTTGTGTTAGGGATGGGCTTAGATTTATAATTCTCGAGGAACTTTCGTAGGCAATCATCGACAATATATGTGTATAAAATCCAACATCAACTAGAAATCACCAACAAGATGATCGAAGGAGCGATTCTTAGCCAAATTAAGATAATTGATAAATGGGTACATAGTTGGTAGCACACAAAATTCTTAATTTGTGATGTATATAAATAAATTAGGTTTCCATTTAGCAACCAAAATATTACTTCCACAAGAAACAAATTCTTTTTATTTACTTTATCATATCTTTTGTAAATCAAACGATCTATGAGTCTGTCACATTGTTGGGACATGACCACTAGCAGCCTAAGAATGCAAGGGTTATTTCTTATCAACTGTTGGTGAATAGTAGTATCAATCATGTACTCTCACAGTGTCATTGAGCTAACAGATATACTACATTCTGCCACCCTGAATTTAGCACTAGACGCCTTTTTCATCACCGCCCATACCACCAACACGTCCAACTTATATGTCAACTCGATGATCCATATAAATTTTCATGCTTCAAATGTCTTCAATTGTTAAGGAAAGTATAGGCACAAATTTTAAAGCCCAAACTCCTGAGCATTGGATATTACTATAGGTTAAGTCAAGTCTAGTCAATTTCAAAAGACTTAATATTTTATTTAACTTTGGTTATTTTTATGCATTAGTTTTTTTCTATTAAATTCTGAGTTTCTTCAAAATTTGCAACAAGTTTAAATGACCTCCAAAATGCCTAGAACTTTACTGGGACATTTAGAACATGGTTTTAAATGATCCTAGAATTTTCTTAGTCATTTTAACTTCACTTGAGCTCTTTGTGGATTATTGAATTTATCGATCACTTTTAGGAGTAATAGGAAATATTAATAATTTAAAGTTGGTTTTGAATATTTTCTTACCTCTTATGACTTAATCAATCCATGGGTGTGGACCTTAATTGATTATCAACCTTATGATGAAAGTCATATAGGTTAGACCTTAAGGGCATATTTGCAAATATTTAGAGAGTTTTGTAATTTCACCCCTAGTTTGAGCTTGAGCTTATAGTGTTCTATAATGTCTCATCAATAATTACATTTTTCTTGACAAACTTTTCTATAGACTTCAATGATCTTGAGTTAAACCTAGCTCACTTCAAAGCTCCTATGGCTTAAAGGCAAACATGCAATTTTAGAAAGCTTTTATAAAATGTATTTGATCATCATCAATAGGATTAAGAAAATCTCTCCAACCATGATTGGGGTTTAAATTAGTTAATTAGGAGGCCTTTAATCCATACCCTTCACCACTTGTTCATTCAAAATTGTAAATCTTCCTTTATCCAACATTTCAAATATTTGCATTTTTAAACATTTTAGAAGAGACGTAAGTTGGTTACTACCGTGATTATCCCTTGGTGTTTCAAACACTTCAGCCAACTTATCGTCATAATCTTACCATTTTTTTCTTTGATTTACCCTAAAAATTATTTAGTGAGGCATTAAAATGAAAATTTCATATTTACAAAAATACCCCTAGAGTTAACACCCCATAACTCTCACATTAGTACTTCAATCACTATGAAACTTCACTGATACCCACGGAATAATTAACACATCAGAAGTGAGTTTATATTTTTCTAATTTTTATATATTTTTTATAATTATTTAAAATAATAATTATGCAACTATAGAAAAAATCCACTTAGAAGTTTAAAATAAACTCATTATCTTTGAAAATTATATGAAGACATCTTAAGCTTTGTCCTTGATTAGAGAATATTTAGTGACAGTTTGACTTATATAGAAATTTTTATAGTTTTTTAATTATTTTTTATCAAAAAAAAACTTTAAAAATACATTTTAAACTTTAAATTTTATTTTTATTTTTTTTAAGTGCTTCTTACCTTACTTAACTTACCAAACTTTATTATATATTTTTGTAGTTTATATTTCATTCTTTATTATCATTTTAATAAAATAGAGGTAAATATTATAGAAAATTAAAGCTTTTAGGGTTGGAGGTGTCCTCTGACCTTTAAAAAAATCAAATTATCTCTCTACTCACATGGGATATAATCCCTTAAATTTTTATGTCATGATGACTAATATTTAATTTTTTAAGATTAAAATAAGCTTTAAGGTATTTAATAAGTTAAAAAGTAAATATAAAATAATTATTTTTGTTTTTTGGTTCATTAAGTCCCCCTCTGTTCACTGAGCATAGATGTATTTTTATTTTATTTCTTTGGTTTTTCAAGAACAAAATAAAAATGTAAAAAAAATAAAAATAAAAATAATTAAATATTTTTCACTTTCCTAAGTAAATAAAACAATTTTTTAACAACATAATATTTTTTTCTTTTTGAAATTCTAATTTTTTCATTAAATTTTTAATTTTTCGGCAGCTGCAAAGAGATATAACAACAATACTGTTGTAATAACAAAAAAAAAACAAAAACAAAAACAAGAAAGTAAAATGTGCCAATTTTAAATCCTAAATTTTTAACTAAAGTTTTCTTAATAGCAAAAATAATTATTAATGTCTTTCCTCGGCAATAGCGCCAAAAAGTTAATGTGCCAAAACTTAACGGGACGTACGTCGGCCGTTCAATGCAAGTACATGTGTCAAATAATAATGTGGTTTAAGGGTAGGGAAACTGTAATATTTGTTTCCACAGAAAAATGTCTAGTTTATTAATTTAGTTAACATAAAATGGTGTTTATCTAAAAGAAGTTTTTAATTCTTACAGTCCTAGGAAAACAAAGTACTTGGAAATGAAAGAAAGCAGAAAGCAGTGGGAAAAGTTTGCAAGTTTCTTTAAGAAAGATGAGTCTCATGTCTTCATGATTTGGGGATCAAAGTGATTAGGATTTTTCATAATTGTTTTCCTTCACGATTCTTATCAATCAGAGAAATAGTGCTCCTTATGTCTATTTCAAGGTAAGAAAAACTCTTAATTATCATAAGGTTAAGGATTCCTCAATCCCCAAGGCATTCCACATGACTTTTCGTATCCTCTAGAAAAATTGTAGAATTCCACTAGAATATGTCTATCCTACTAAAATTCTATGGTTAACCCTTCATTTCCATGAAAAATTATTTCATACAGACACCATATGCAAAAATGCATACGGTGGTCGATCTTCACCGTACATCAAATTTTAAGAAAATTAAAATTAGGGCCCATCGTTATGCATCTTTACTGTGATGAACGGTAGATATCGGACACCGTATGCATTTCTACATACAGTGTCCGTGTGAAATAATTTTTCATTTCCACTATACAACGGTTAGAGGTCATAGTTTCACAAAATATTTTAACATCCTAGTTAGCTAATAAGAGTGAAATATGTGATATTTTGATAGCACATTACCCATGTTTTACCTCTTTTTATACTATTTTATGTTTGAGAAAGATATTTTTTGTCTTACATGTACAAGGGATTGGGTGAATGTAGAATTTGGAGCAAAAGAACATGAAAACGAGTACAATACAAAGATTTTGAACCAACGCACCCAGACCCACTTTAACTCTGGTGCACTGCATCATGTTCAATGCCCCCACGCTCAGTCTAAAGCCCCCGAGTCGATCTTGTGCATCTATTCAACCCTCAACAGACTCACGCAGTAATCAGAGTGCCCCATACTGGACTCAGCTCACTCACGTCATCATCACGATACTCTCGCGCCAGTTCACAAAACCTATTTTGGTAAGATTTTTCTTGCCTTCACCAAGATTTGCCTATAAATTAACTCATGAGGTCAATCTTAGAAGAAAAGAGGTAGCTAGAGCCTGTACCAAAGAAGGAGTTTTGAAGAGAGAAAGCTTTCCTTCTAGGTTTATCTCCTTCCTTTGATTGAAACCTCAAGAGGTGAGTTTCCTCTATTAGTTTCTTGTGAGTTTTTAAGAGATCTACTATATAAGAGGGAAATGTGCTACAATTGTGAAGAACCCAAGTCTTATCATAAGTTGCCACTATTATTTATTTCTTTTAATGAAGATATACATGGATTGGTTGTCTGTGGTTTTCTAGAAAATGAGTGGCTAAACTTTTATTCGTGTCTCTGTGATGCAGGGGTAGTAGTTTTCATTGTGATTTTTAAGATGTTTTTCCATTCATATTTTCTCATGTTTAATGGTATGTGTTATTGGTTAACCTCAAATCTTTGGACCACTGATGTGTAGAAAAATATCAAGAATCCATTTTGACTTCGTTGTGGCCTAAGTATAATTTTTGTATAATGGATTGTTGTTGTCCATTCTTAGTTAGGAAGAAGAAGAAAGATAACTTGTTATGGAATTTTGATTGTGTGCTACACAGACCATTGACCTCATGGTTGGAACCGTCTGTTGTTAGACAAATCATTTCAAAAAAAGAATTGAGTCACATGCAAATTATCAAGCAACACTTCTTTGAGCATTTCAAGAAAGTTAATGGCAAAAAAAATTAACATACTAGAAGGCATAATGCTATTCACCATGGTGTCTAATGAAGAAGAACAAGAATTTATTGTTGAACATGTGAAGGAAGCTTATGGTGGAGGATGACCTGGATATATAGATAAGAGAACTTATTTAGAGCCCAATTGATGGAAGAGAGGGAAGGGGAGGATTACCATACAATAGGGCTACTGCTATAACTATGTTGAAGATAGAGATGGTAATCCCTCAATATTTTAAGATATGAATGGGTAGATCCTATGCCCATTATAATAATTTAAAACATTAAACAAATAGTGGCGTGGAGTATATTACCTACTGGTTGCATTTCCGATAGTTGTATCATTAATATTTATGAAGGAAATTATATTTCTCCTCATATAAATCATCCTGATTTTGAAAGACCCTTATGTAAAATCTCTCCATTGAATAGATGCCCCATCTTATTCAGAAAGGAAATACAGATTAGAGGACCTGGTGAATTTAGGGGTTCATACCAGATACCCCTCCAACGTGGATCAGTATTTGTTTTACAAGGAAATTGATGCTAACATGACAAAACATTGTATTCCAGGAGTCAATTAACAAAGAATTTAGATTACATGCAGAAGGATGCGTTCCGATAAATGTCTGATCGATGACCAGCTTGTACTAGAACTTTAAGGTTTGCAGCCTCTAGAACTACCGTGACCTTGTGACCCGACCTGCAGTTATGCAATTATTTAATTTTAGAGATATTGACAAAAGCTTGACCCAATTTTTATTTAGCGACTAGTGTAAAAAATTAAATATCATGTAAAGATGATAATATGGTTTACACACTAGAGGTACTACTCAAGTATAAATATCGTTTCAAGTAATATAGGACTTTCCTTAAAAACCTTAGTATCGATCCCACAGAGAATAACAAAAACTCTTGTAAAATTGACTTTAATAAAACATACTTTTTAGTTGTTGAAAACTTATATAGTAAATTATCGCAAGTTTTTGTGGAATAACTAATTCTATAGAATTAAAGGGATGCTAATATTCTAAGCAAATGTAAAATTGTAAATGCAAGACAATTTTAAAAAGTTTTAAAATGCAAAGTTACCACTACTCTTAAACTAATAATGTATGAAGAGTTCAAATTTGTATAAAACATCCTTTCTCTTGAAATGAGTTTATAATTAGTTTAGTAAAATAATTTTAAAATATAACTAAGGTATTGTGTCAGATAGAAACAATTCTGTTCTTTACCCTCGGTTAAGTGCATAATGAATGCTGGATAATCCAAAGTTTGGTTCCTAAACCCGTGGTTAGGTTGGGAAGATACTAGCTTTCACTCTAGAGTTTCCACCTTCCCTCCCCTGAGGGTTAACATCTCTCTTTAGTTTCCAAACATCTGGATCAATTTGAGAATTTTAGTCAGTCACCCTAAAATCTCCAATTATACACCCTTCAAAACTTATTTCCCTATTTATTTGCATTTAACCTCATGGAATACATTCTCATCCATGAGGCTAAATGTGATTCTTACTATTTTGGAACATAACCCATTTCGGGTCACTACATTTTAAAATAAATTTTATCAATTGGCTAAATTGACATGTAAATGAGCATAGAGTTTGAATCATGACAATTTATGGAATTTTAAAAGCACTTCTACTATACCACATTTTTACTTTAATTATTTCTTATTGCAGGGAGATAGACAAAAGAAAACTACTCAGAACTCATGGGGAAGAAACAATAACACATGAATTTATAGATAAATAAAAGTTTACAAATAAGACAAAGTAAATTAAATAAAGAACACAACTTATCTTAAACTCATTTTCAAGCAATCATTCAAGTTCCTTTGAATCACTCACTCTCTTTTCAATTCACTCCAAACTTACTTGGAATATGTATTGAAGATGATATCTCTCACTTCTCCACTTCTCCTCCAGATCCAAAGCAAACCTTCGAGACTTTCTCCTCTTTAGGAAGAATCCACTTCTCAACAAAAGACTCACTTTTCTTCCTCCCAAAAGTCTCTTTAAATAGAGCTCTCAAATCCCATAAGAGTCTCTTCAAACATCTCTTCAAAGTTTGTCAAAATTCAATGAATTTTCTAGATAACCATCATTGGAGCCTAGGCGCCAGGCTCTTTGTTGTCTGACACCTAGGCGCCAGATTCTGGCTCAAGATCAACATTGGTCTTTTTGCTTCATTTGAGTCCAATTTGCTCCATTTTTGCTCCATTTAACCCATTTACTCCATTTAGTGTACCTACAATCAAAAATACATTTCATTAAAGCCCAATATCATTAAAAGAGGCATTAAATCTATAATAAAAATAAAATATTTTAGGCATGTCGAAATCCCCCAAATTTAATTGTTACTTCTTTTTAAGTAACTTATTCCTTTTGAAGAATATGTCAACAAGTTTTAATATGTGGTAGTGGATTTAATTTAAGTCCTCTATAGTTTTGTCCGGTAAATGTGGTAGTCATGACTTTAGGAAACTCTTAATAATTTAGGTTAGAAATAAAACATAATAATACTTTGCAATCAACTCTAAGAATTCTAATTCTTTTATTCATTTCAAAAATTAATTGTAGTTTGAAAAACCTAGAAGTCTCAGAAAAATAACTGATAGAATTTGAAAGAACTCTACTAGTAAATATAAGCTAATACTGGAAAGTTGAAGTGGTTTTAAGGAAAACCAATGATGCAAAATCAGTAGAATTTGATGATATATTAATATAAATATAAAAAAAATTTAGGAGATTTAAGAGTTTTTTAGCTTACTATACTTTTTAGTATTATTTTAAAAACTAAAAAGATGCTTGAATGGAGGAAGAGTATTTTGGTCCCTATTTTTAAGAATAAAAAGGATGCACAAGAGTGTGCTTATAATAAAGGAATTAATCTAACATGTCATACATTAAAATTATGGAGAGAGTAATTGAGCATTTAAGACGTCATATAAAGATTTCACATAATCAGTTCTGATTTATGCCAGACAAATCTACTGTGGAAGCTATACATTTATTAAGATTTTTGATGGAGAAGTACATAGAGAGTACGAAGAGTCTATATATGATTTTTCTTTATTTAGTAAAAGCTTACAATAAGGTTCCAAGAAAAGTTCTTTGGAGAGTTTTAGAGAAGAAGGTGTGGATATAACTTATATTCAAGTCATTAAAAATAAGTATGCTTGAGCTGTTACGTGTTCGAATAGAAGGAGGATTAACTAATTGTTTCTTATTTCGATTGGATTACATCAGGGATAGACTAAGCCCATTCTCTTTTACTTTTGTTATGGATGCTCTTACTAGACATTTATAGAAGGATATAATTAGGTGTAGGCTTTTTGCTGATGATATCCTTTTCATGGATAAGACTAGAGTAAGAGTTCAGGAAAAAAATGATTTGAATTATGGAGGTCTACATTAGAGTCTAAAGACCTTCCGTTCAGTAGATCAAAAATTGAATATGCGGCATGTAATTTTAGTAACATTAGATATAGTGGTAGAATTGCAGGAGTGAGTGATCAAATCATTAAAAGATGTGTATGTTTTAGATATTTTAAGTATATTGTTCAAAGTGATGGATATATTAATAGTAGAATTCTAAGTTGAATGGCTTAAGTGGAGGAATGTACTGCTTACTCAAAAAAAATATTATAACATTGTGGTGAGACTTGCAATGCTTTATGATGCAAAATATTGGCCTTTAAATGAGAAACATAAAACTAAGTTAAGTGTTTCTTAGATGAGAATGCTTAGTTGGGTGAGTGGCTTGACACATAGACAAAATGCAAACGAAGCTTTTGTGGTAGACAATTTTAGAGAGAGTCGTTTTCGATGGTTTGGTCGCATTAAACATCAATCATCTGATCTGTTTAGATGAGTGGATGTTTTAGATTCGACGTATGTTAAAAAGGATAGAGGCAGACCTAACAAAACTTATGCATGTTCTATAAAAAATGATCTTAACTTATTAGAATTAACTAAAAATATGACACTGAAGAGGAGATAATAAAGACCTCACTTAGCGAGATAAAAGTTTGTTGTTGTTGTTGGTGTTGTTCAATTTATTTTTTTTTTCCAAATGAAATTAATTTTGCAATCATAATATTATTCAAATTTTCCGATTTATTTGGCTTAATAAATATTAAAATTAATCCAAAAAAATAAATATTAAAAAAATTAATGTAAAAGGCCGAATCATTATTTCAAAATCGAATAAAATCAAACCAATATGCGCAGTTCGATTTAGGTTTGTCCAAACAATGCACTCCGTTAATCGCAAAATAGTTAATAATTTAATTTAATAATTTTAATTTTATCATTAATTGCTACTTAATTTATTGCTCTGATGTAATAATATTTCCAACCTACAATTTTTACGAGTATTGGTGCTATAGCCTACAGTCCTTGCACCCCGTCGGTTCAGAAGCGGGTCGGGGCAACTCTGAATTAGTGCGGTTGAATAGACGAAAACATCTAGATTCATAGAGCTTTGCCCCGAAGGAGCATTCGTCTCTCCCGACCCCTAACGTCAGCTCGGACCTTGAACCCTCGCACAACCGATCGCGGAGTTGAACTCTCTCCTGATGGAGAGGTTGCTGTCTCGAATCGCTCGGAATCGCTTTGCTCCCTTCGTCTCGAGGATAAAGGCCAGACCATTCAGCTCCTCTACTATCTCTGCGGATCCTCCGAAGGAACACATCGTCTCCTCCGCCGCTATCCTTAACGAGCCCCCTCCGGCGACCCCTCAGCCTCCTCATTCATCTTCTTCGGGCGTGACCGGCTCCGGGAGAACCTGGGGCCTGCTCAAGTTCGGGACCATCGCGGCTATCACGAGTGCTGTCGGCACTGCTGCTTATGCCACCTACGGTTTGTTCTATTTTTTGCTACCTACGGGTTGTTCTCTTTTAGCCTTCCATTCCTTTTGGCTTTTTGTTAAATTTTAAGCGGGTTTCAACATTTGCTAGTTTAGATGAGTCCTACAAAACTGTAGAGTCCTTAAATGTAAAATTGTAGAGTCCAGGTTATGGATTGTCACATTCTGTCAGGAAAGTGGTACACTTAACTCGACAATGCGTAGCATGATGCAAGAGTTGTATCAAGATCGATTGAAACTTNATAAAATTGTAGAGTCCAGGTTATGGATTGTCACATTCTGCCAGGAAAGTGGTACACTTGACTCGACAATGCGTAGCATGATGCAAGAGTTGTATCAAGATCGATTGAAACTTGTTTGTGCTCACAAGAAAAAGATTTATACACAAACGATTATAAATAATAAATAAAATAAAGTAAATAATATATATTTTTTCATTAATAGTGTTTATAATACTGGTACAATGGAGTACTAATAATGATTGATGAAAAAATGAAAGCAAAAATTATGAAGCAAAATTACTCAAATCTAACTGGAACATAAACAAAATTACCACAAATAATCTTCAAAATATTGAATGAAAGATTGCTACTAAAGAAGCTGTTCCTATGGCGATGGTAGCCCTTNTTATATTTTTTCATTAATAGAGTTTATAATACTGGTACAATGGATTACTAATAATGATTGATGAAAAAAATGAAAGCAAAAATTATAGAAGCAAAATTACTCAAATCTAACTAGAACATAAACAAAATTACTACAAATAATCTTCAAAATATTGAATGAAAGATTGCTACTAAAGAAGCTGTTCCTATGGCGATGGTAGCCCTCGGTAGAATTTATATTGTGAAAAATTTATTATGAGTGATTTTGATAAATTAAACTTAAAAATAACCCCGACTTATTAAATCATAAACGAAAAGTTACTAAGGCATGTAACATGAATAATAGAAGATATGATTATTATATACTTGGAGTAATAAAAAAAATTGACATTTAAAAAAATGGTTTTTATTATTATGTTTTTCTGATCATTTCNGGAGTTTATAATACCGGTACAATGGAGTACTAATAATGATTGACGAAAAAAATGAAAGCAAAAATTATAGAAGCAAAATTACTCAAATCTAACTGGAACACAAACAAAATTACCACAAATAATCTTCAAAATATTGAATGAAAGATTACTACTAAAGAAGCTGTTCCTATGGCGATGGTAGCCCTTGGTAAAATTTACTTTGTGAAAAATTTATTATGAGTGATTTTGATAAATTAAACTTAAAAATAACGACTTATTAAATCATAAACGAAAAGTTACTAAGGCATGTAACATGAATAATAAAAGATATGATTATTTTATACTTGGAGTAATAAAAAAAATTGACATTAAAAAAATGGTTTTTATTATTCTGTTTTTCTGATCATTTATATGATAAATTGTAAATCAACTAATTTTATTCTATTATATTCATACAAAACCTGTTAGATATAATCATACATTTTCAAAGAAGACTCTATATNTGGTAGAATTTACTTTGTGAAAAATTTATTATGAGTGATTTTGATAAATTAAACTTAAAAATAACCCTGACTTATTAAATCATAAACGAAAAGTTACTAATGCATGTAACATGAATAATAGAAGATATGATTATTTTATACTTGGAGTAATAAAAAAAATTGACATTTAAAAAAATGGTTTTTATTATTATGTTTTTCTGATCATTTATATGATAAATTGTAAATCATCTAATTTTATTCTATTATATTCATACAAAACCTGTTAGATATAATCATACATTTTCAAAGAAGATTCTATATATATATGTTTATATTAGCATTATATTACACACACACACACACACACACACGTGCGTGTGTATATAATATAATGCTAATATATATACATATATATATATATATATATATATATATATATACACATATATACATATATATATATATATGGGTATATAAATNGAAAGAAGACTCTATATATATATGTTTATATTATGTTTATGTTTATATATATGTTTATGTTTATCTATATATTATGTTTATGTTTATATATATGTTTATATTATATATAGTGAAAAACGTGCAAGGGCGCTACACTGGCGCCCGGGTGTAGTGTCAAATAATCAAGAGTTTCCACATTTTGGATAGATGTGAGTAAAGAAGTTTGTTCATGAAATTAATTAAACTAAAATTAGGACAGAATCTTAGAATATAGGTACTCTCAATGGTAAATTAATGGAATTAGTTGATATTATGATTCATAGAAAGATTAATATCTTATGTGTTCAAGAAACTAAATGGGTGGGTGAAAAGGCTAAGGAGATTTATAATTTAGGCTTTAAACTTTGGTATCCTGGTAAGTGTCGCACTAGAAATAATGTAGGTGTAATTATAGATAAGAGTTTGAAAGATAATGTTGTAAAAATTAATAGAGTTGGAAATTATAACCCTTAAGATTATCATTGATATTAAGATTTTTAATATTATAAGTGCTTATGCTCCTAAAGTAAGTTTAATTATAGGGTCTAAAAATAAATTCTGGAATGACTTAGAAGAGTTACTACAAATGATACCTCTTGAAGAAAGAATTTTTATTGGAAGAGATTTAAATGAACATGTCGGTAGAGTGGTAGAAGAATTTAGAAATATTCATGGTGGCTATAGCTTTGAAGTGACTAATGAAGAGGTAGAGCTGTTTTAGATTTTTCTTTAGCGTATGATTTTGTTATTGCTAATAATTTATTCAATAAAAGAGATGAACATCTTATTAATTATAAGAATTGATCTAATAAAACACAAATCAATTATTTTTTTATGAGAAGAAGAGATCATCGAGATTGTAAAGATTGTAAGATAATTCCAAGTGAAGATTTAAGTATCCAACATCATTTATTAGTTCTAGATTTTAAGATAAAGAGTTGTAAAATAAAGAATATTAGGACTCATTATAATAGAATTAGATGTGGGAACCTAAAAGGCACAAATAAAATTCTTTTTATGAGTAAAATTTATGATTTAAAAATTTGGGATATTCATGATGAAACAAATGCTATGTGGGATAAAGTAACAAATACTATTAAACATGTAGCANAATCAAATAATCTTTAATACAGTCATCATTCTATTGGTTTGTTATCCAAGCTTGTCATTACCCATAATGATTCTATTGATCTATGCACAGTCACACTCAAACATTCAATTTTTAATAGATAATTTATAAATAATATGAGAATAAGGGCTCGCGCAATTAATTGGCTCTTCTAGAAAGATCTATAAATCATAATTATTTGATTAATGTGTGAAATGAGATAAAAGAATTACCCAAAAGTTTTGTGACATTTGTTGTTGGGAGTTAAGAGAAATTTTGAGGAGAAGAAAAGAAAGAGATGGAGAGGAGGAGGAAGAAGATGACTTACTATTTCTGTTTGCTTAGTTGAAGAGAAGGAAAGAGAAGACTGTGCTCCTCTATGGATGCTTTGCGGCTAGGCTTTAGGGATGAGAGGTCTCAAAGGAGAAGGAAAGGAAACTTTTTTTCGGCAGCCTTCATGGGGAGGAAATCGGAGAATAGTTGATGCTTAGCTATTAGCCTCTTAATTCGCAAGTTGAGGAGGCAAAGGGGATCAATATAGCAAGACTTGTGTGCATCACATAGTAATTGGTAGCTTGAGTGCACACAAGAGGCCAAGGGAGTTGAGTTTGAGGGTTGCAACTAGCGTGAGGGGGTTCAACCAATTAATTTCTGCTAGGTTTGGTTTATTACCTAGATATTCGATATATATGTATCCCCTTTTTCTTATTTTCAAATATTTCTTTTTTAAGTATTGACCATGAAATGAGCGGCTAGTGAACAAATTTCTATTTATTATGGTGCATCATTACCAAGGATCTTTTCAGGTACGATTTATAAAGTTGATTTAGATTCTTTGTAACTTTAATGCAACGTGCATGCATCACTCTGTGACTCTTGAACATTATGTGAAGCTTGCAATGCTTATATCATTGTACTTGCTCTTACATGTAAAGTACATTGTGTATTTTTCGAGCACTAGCTCTCATATAATACTTTCTACTTGATTCGTGAAATTTCCACCTTTGTAAATAAAGAACAATACTGTAGCTGGCATAAAAAAGAATATCCTCCAGAACAATCTTAATTTTCCTGTGAATCTTTCTATATGAGTACTCATTTGATTTTTATGTTCTTCATGCTTAGTAGTATAAACTTTGGTTTTTTGTTATTCCGTTAAATCATCTTTTTTAATATGGGTGTGGTTCAACATTAGGTAGAAAAGAAAATGAATTTTCGTTAATATTAAAAATTTCATTACAGAAGTGCCAATTATCTGGAACTTTGATATTTCTTATTTGTAATGATGATTGTTTTGTTTTACTTTAGCTTCTACTGAGTAGATGCATGTTTTGCTACTCAGTGTGACCATATTCTCTTTTAAATGTATTTTCTGTGGTGATATAGATATCTTAACTTCTGTCTAAGACCAAAATGCACTAATACAATTTATTTGCAAAAATATTCAATAGAGTGCTGCTTTATTAGGTTATGATTATGCTAATAAGAGAAATACTTTCCTTGGTGTCTTGTTTATTCAGGTGGTCATATTGGCAGTGAACCCGAATTAAATCTCTAATGATTTAATGATTAGATTTCCACGTTTTGGGAGTTCTTATGACATAAATCCTTTTAATCTTTGTGTAAGTGCTAGGACGTCCCGTGGAAGCGACGTACTGTATAGTCTAAATAAAGTGAAAAGTGTGCAAGGGCGCTACACCGACACCCCGATATAGTGTCAAATAATCAAGGGTTTCCACATTACGGATAAATGTGGGTAAAGAAGTTTGTCCATGAAATTAATGAAACTAAAATTAGGACAGGATCCTCGGATATAGGTACTCTCAATGGTAAATTAATGAAATTAGTTGATATTATGATTCATAGAAAAATTAATATCTTATGTGTTCAAGAAACTAAATGAGTGGGTGAAAAGGCTAAGGAGATTGATAAATTAGGCTTGAAACTTTGGTATTCTGGTAAGTGTCGCACTATAAATGATGTTGGTGTAATTATAGATAAAAGTTTGAAAGAGAATGTTGTAAAAATTAATAGAGTTGAAGATAGAATTATAACCCTTAAGATTATCATTGATATTAAGATTTTTAATATTATAAGTGCTTATGCTCCTCAAGTAAGTTCAAATATACGGTCTAAAAATAAATTCTGGAATGACTTGGAAGACTTACTACAAATGATACCTCTTGAAGAAAAAAAATTTATTGGAGGAGATTTAAATGAACTTGTCGGTAGAGTGGTAGAAGATTTTAGAATTATTCATGGTGGCTATAGCTTTGAAGTGACTAATGAAGAGGTAGAGATATTTTAGAATTTGCTTTAGTGCATGATTTTGTTATTGCTAATAATTTATTCAATAAAAGAGATGAACATCTTATTAATTATAAGAATTGATCTAATAAAACACAAATCGATTCTTTTTTTATGAGAAGAAGAGATCATCGAGATTGTAAAGATTGTAAGATAATTTCAAGTGAGGATTTAAGTACCCAACATTATTTATTAGTTCTAGATTTTAAGATAAAGAGTTGTAAAATAAAGAATACTAGGACCCATTATAATAGAATTAAATGTGAAAACCTAAAAGACACAAATAAAATTATTTTTATGAGTAAAATTCCAGTTTCAAAAATTTGGGATATTCATGATGAAACAAATGCTATGTGGAATAAAGTAACATAGTGTCTATAGCTTTGAAGTGACTAATGAAGAGGTAGAACTATTTAAGATTTTGCTTTAGCGTATGATTTTGTTATTGCTGATAATTTATTCAATAAAAGAGATGAACATCTTATTAATTATAAAAATTAATCTAAAAAAACACAAATCGATTATTTTCTTATGAGAAGAAGAGATCATCGAGATTGTAATGATTGTAAGACAATTCCAAGTGAGGATTTAAGTATCCAACATTATTTATTAGTTATAGATTTTAAGTTAAAGAGTTGTAAAATAAAGAATACTAGGACGCATTATAATAGAATTAGATGTGAAAACCTAAAAGACACAAATAAAATTATTTTTATGAGTAAAATTCAAGATTCAAAAATTTGTGATATTCATGATGAAACAAATGCTATGTGGGATAAAGTAACAAACACTATTAAACATGTAGCAAAAGATGTATTTTGAGAATCAAAAGAAAAAGTTTTTTAAAATAAAAATAGTTGGTGGTTGAATAATAATGTGCAAGAAAAGATAAAATATAAGAATTTATGTTATAAAAATTGGTTTAAATGTAAATGCTTAGAGAATTGAGAAAAATATCAAATGACTCGCTGTGAGTCTAAAAGAATAATATGTGCGTTAAAAACTCTGTTTTTAATGATCTTTATAATCGATTGTATTTTGATGGTGAAATATATATATATAAATTAGCCAAACAAAGAGAAAAAAAAGTAAAGATTTAACCCAAGTATAGTTTATTAAAGATGAAAATCAAAAAGTGTTTTTCTTCGAAAAAAGATCAACATTGGTGGGTGAGTTATTTTGATAAACTTTTTAATGACTGTTCTAAAAATACGATCGACCTTAATGATCTTAATATCGTTAATAATAATAAAAAGTTTCATTTTTACCGTCGCATTAGTAAAAAGAAGTTGAGGAGGCTTTAAAGAAAACCAAGGGTGAAAAGTCTGTAGGACCTGATGATTCCAATTGAACTGTGGAAATATTTGGGAGATTTGGGAGTTTCTTGGCTTACTAAACTCTTTAATGTGTGGAAATATTTGGGAGATTTGGGAGTTTCTGGGCTTACTAAACTCTTTAATATTATTTTAATTAAATATTTAAGAGATTTGAGTGTTTCTTGGCTTACTAAACTCTTTAATATTAATTTAAAAACTAAAAATATGTCTGAGGAGTGGAGGAAGAGTATTTTGTTCTCCATTTTTAAGAATAAAGGGGATGCAGAAGAGTGTGCAAATTATAGAGGAATTAAATTGATGTTTCATACTTTAAAACTATGAGAGAGGGTAATTGAACATAGGTTAAGACGTATTACAAAAATCTATCATAATCAATTTGGATTTATGCCAGGAAGGTCTACTATGGAAGCTATACATTTATTGAGAAGTTTGATGGAGAAATTCAGAGATAATAAGGAGAATCTACATTTAATTTTTATTGATTTAGAAAAGGCTTACGTTATGGTTCCAAGAGATATCCATTGGAAAGTTCTTGAGAAGAAAGGTGTTGATATGACTTATATTCAAGTCATTAAAGATATGTATACTAGAGCTGTTACTTGTGTTAGAACTGAAGGAGGATTGACCAAATATTTTCCTATTTCTATTGGATTATTAAGTCCATATCTTTTTTTCCTTAGTTATGGATGGTAACTTGGTGTATGCTTTTTGCTGATGATATCCTTTCTCGTGGATAAGATGAGAGAAAAAGCTTAGGAAAAACTTGAATTATGGAGGTCTACATTGGATTCTAAAGGTCTTCATTTGATTAGAACTAAAACTGAATACATGGAATATAATTTTAGTAGTAGTAGCTCTAGTGACAAAAGTGTAACTTTGTGTGATCAAATTATTAAAAGTTGTGAACGATTTAGATATCTCGGGTCTGTTGTTCAAAGCAATATTGATATAGATGGGGATGCTAATAGTAGAATTCAAGTTGATTGGTTTAAGTGGAGGATGCTTCAGGCCTTTTGTGTGATAAAAAAGTACCACTTAGACTGAAAGGAAAATTTTATAAGACGGTGGTGAGACCTGCAATGCTTTGGTCTTTTTATGTGATAGAAAAGTACCGCTAAGATTGAAAGGAAAATTTTATAAGACGGTGGTGAGACCTGCATGCTTTATGGCGCCGAATGCTGGCCTTTAAAAGAGAAGTATAATACTAAGTTAAGTGTTGTCAAGATGAGAATGATTAGGTGGATGAGTGGCTTTACACTTGGAGGCAAAATGCGAAATCAATATATCCGTGGCTTTACACTTGGAGGCAAAATGCGAAATCAATATATCCGTGATAGGGTTGGTGTAGCTCCTGTGACGGATAAAATTAGGGAAAGTCATCTTTAATGGTTTCGTTACATTAAGCGTCGACTATCTGATGATCCGATTAAGAGAGTAGATGTTTTATATTCGACTTATGTTAAGAAAGGCAGAGGTAGACCTTGGAAGACTTAGTCTTATTATTTAAAAAATGATTTTAATTTATTAGAAATAAATGAAAATGACACTTGTAGGACACAATGGAGAAAAAGGATTCATGTACCAAACCCGACGTAGTGGGATTAAGGCTTTGTTGTTGTTGGTTATGTTTGCAACTTGGCATAATTAAACTATAAGATCGTAGAAAATAGTCTCATCTTCTACCTCTCTGCTCTTATTAAATAATTTCCTAGGCTATTTTTTATTTAACCATTTTTCAAAAGCTTCTAGTCTCTCCTAACATATTGAGCACAGTCTACACATCCAAAGCTATCTCATGTCTAGTGCATGCACAATCCATGCAATTATAAGCACTTCGGCCAGTGAGCTCGGCTTTCTTATTTATGTGACTTAAGGAGGTGATTTCAAAGTTTTTTGGTTTTAAAATATAGCTCTGAGTTATCTAAAATAATAAAATATTCTAAAAAAACTTCAAACATCATTTAATCTTTAAAGCAAATAATAATTTGTTATTATTCTAACAAACTCCTAAATTACATATGCACATATTAAACTAAATTATTGAGCAAATATTCCCAACATTCCTAGTGCTTAACCTCATCAATATAATTTTTATTGTTTCTCGTCATCGATTTCTTGCATACTTTCTTTTTCGCACTGGTGCCCTCTCTCCGTCATATGCATATTTTTTCTACCCATACTTTAAGCTCCTTTTCATAACCAAGGTTGATCGCCCTTGCCCCCTTGGATTAGAATAAAACTTTTTCTAGTTATATATATGAAAGCTTTGCTAATAAGTTAGCTTGCAGTCTATGAAAATTCACCCCTTTAGATTTGGTTTATTCTTTTCACCTCCTCAGTCTTTTATTCCTTATTCAATCCATGTGAGTTAAAATATTTTACTGTCTTCTTAGCATGTAATTATACGAGGGGAAATGACCAAAATGATTTCTGGATTATTTTTAATCTTGAACTATATAAAATATTCAATTTACCCTTTTACTCTTAAAATGTGGGTCGAGATAGTCCCGCCATCAAAAGTATTGAGCAGTGAAATGGAAGTAAATAGATGGTGTTAAAAATGAGTGAATTTTAGAAATACAATAAAACTTTTACAAATTGTAATAAATGTTTTTTGTTAAGTTTGGGATTTTTTGTAACTTAAAAAATTTCAAAATTAGTGTTCTAATTTCATCTCATAGCATTTGAAAATGAAGTAAAAAATATTGGATATGTTATTGATTGTTTATTCAAACAGGGTGAGTAGGAATTTAGCTTTTGTAAATATTTCAAGAAGATAAATATTCCTAAAGTATTCTCTTTTTTAACACCAACCAACTACCTTAACTTCAATTTTTATTACTTTTAATGGTGGGATCATTTTGGCTCTTATNATTAAGTTTGAGGGATTTTGACTAAAGAAAAATATGTTGAGATTTTCATACTTATTTTATATTATTTTTGATGATATTGCACTTTAAAGAAACATATTTTTGATGTTTTATTGCAGGTATGATGAATTATGATCACTGGAGCAAAAAGATGCAAAAATGAGCGAATTTGGAGCGAAAATGACCAAAAAGTTAAGATTTGAACTAGGGCGCCGACGGTGAACCCAACAGATACGACGGCGAGCCCAACGGTGCCAACAGTGAGATTTTCCCGAGACTCCAGACAAATAATTTAGAAGGCTCACCGACGGCGTCCTCGAGGCCGCTGACGGCGAGATCAGCAGTTATTTCCAAAGGCGCATTGAATGTGGACGATTTTTGGAGGGATGCTTAGGCAACTCTTGGGAAAACTCTTCCACATCTTTAAGAGAAGATTTTGCCTGAAAATTGAGAGATAGTTCGAGGAGTTGGAAGGTTAGAACAACGTTTAAGAGCTCCAGTAGTGTGTAGAGAGTTTCCTTTAGGGTTAGATTGTGAGGAATTCTTTGAGAGATTGTAAGAGTGGAGGGAAAGTGAGAGATTTCTTCCTCCTTCCACTTCGAAGAAGAATTCTGTGTGCTGTAAAGAAAGAAAGAGATTCAGAGGAACTTCGAGGAGGGCTTCGAAGAAGAATTCTGTGTGTTGTAAAGAAAGGAAGAGATTCAGAGCAACTTTGAGAAGTTTACTTGGGGAGGAATTAGAGATAAGTGTTAATTACTTGTTGAAGTTTGTATGACTTTGCTTTTATATATAAACTCTGAGTTTTGTTGTTTCTTCCCCATGAGTTCTGAGTAGCTTTCTCTGTCTTTCTCCTTGTCTTGAGATTTGTGAAATGGTAATTTGAATTGGTTGAGCCTTGAAAATGTTAAAGAAGTTGTGATGATCTTTTCACTTCGATCTTAATTTACTTTCAATCTGGTCAATTGATTTGTTAAAATATGTTGAGTTTTACAACTAAAGTGAAGATTACATCCAAGANGTGCGTTGTTGAGGAATTAAATCTTCTAGATGCAGTATTAAATACTTGTCTTTTTAAGCATATATAAAGTCGCTGTCAAGTTTTTGGCACCGTTGCCGGGGATTTAAATCTTCTAGTAGCAATATTAAATACTTGTCTTTTTAAGCATATATAAAGTCGCTGTCAGTAGCCTCTAGAACTACCATGACCTTGTGACCCGACCTGCAGTTACGCAATTATTTAATTTTAGAGATACTGACAAAAGCTTGACCCAATTTTTATTTAACAAATAGTGTAAATAATTAAATATTATGTAAAGATGATAAAAATGATTTACACACTAGAGGTACTACACAAGTATAAATATCATTTCAAGTAATATAGGACTTTCCATAAAAACCCCAGTATTGATCGCACGGAGAATAACAAAAACTCTTGTAAAATTGACTTTAATAAAACCTACTTTTTAGTTGTTGAAAAATTATATAGTAAATTATCACAAGTTTTTGTGGAATATCTAATTCTATAGAATTAAAGGGATGCTAATATGCTAAGAAAATGTAAAATTGTAAATGCAAGACAATTTAAAAAGGTTTTAAAATGCAAAGTTACCACTACTCTTAAATTAATAATGTATGAAGAGTTCAAATTTGTATAAAACAACCTTCCCCTTGCAATGAGTTTATAATTAGTTTAGTATAATAATTTTAAAATGTAACTAAGGTATTTGGTTAAATAGGAGCAATTTTATTCCTTACCTTTGGTTAAGTGCATAAAGAATGCTGGCTAATCAAAAGTTTGGTTCCTAAACCCGTGATTAGGTTGGGAAGATACTAGCTTTCAGTCTAGAGTTCTCACTTTCCCTCCCCTGAGGGTTAACATCTCTCTTTAGTTTCCAAACATCTGGATCAATTTGAAAATTTTAGTCAGTCACCCTAAAATCTCCAATTCTACACCCATCAAAACTTATTTCCCTATTTATTTACACTTAACCTCATGGAATACATTCTCATCCATGAGGCTAAATGTGATTCTTACTATGTTGGAACATAGCCCATTTTGGGTCACTACATTTTACAATAAATTTTAACATATCAATTGGCTAGATTGACAAGCAAATGAAGCATAGAGTTTGAATCATGACAATTTATGGAATTTTAAAAGCACTTCTACTAAACCACATTTTTATATTTAATTATTCCTTATTGTAGGGCGATAGACAAAAGAAAACTACTCAGAACTCATGGGGAAGAAACAATAACACATGGATTTATAGATAAATAAAAGTTTACAAATAAGACAAAGTAAAATAAATAAAGAACACAACTTATCTTAAACTCATTTTCAAGCAATCATTCAAGTTCCTTTGAATCACTCACTCTCTAGACAATTCACTCCAAACTTACTTGGAATCTGTAATGAAGATGATATCTCTCACTTCTCCACTTCTCCTCCAGATCCAAAGCAAGCCTTCAAGTCTTTCTCCTCTTTAGGAAGAATCCACTTCTTAACAAAAGACTCCCTTTTCTTCCTCCCAAAAGTCTCTTATTTGAATCTCCAAAAGTCTCTTTAAATAGAGCTCTCAAATCCCATAAGAGACTCTTCAAACATCTCTTCAAAATTTGTTAAAATTGAATGAATTTTCTAGATAACCATCATTGGCGCCTAGGCGCCAGGCTCTCTGTTGTCTGATGCCTAGGCACCAGATTTTAGCGCAAGATCAACATTGGTATTTTTGCTTCATTTGAGTCCAATTTGCTCCATTTTTGCTCCATTTACCCAATTTACTCCATTGAGTGTACCTACAATCAAAAATATCAAAAATACATTTCATTAAAGCGCAATATCATTAAAAAGAGGAATTAAATGTACAATAAAAACAACATGTTTTGGGCATGTCAAAATCCCCCAAACTTAATTGTTAATTCTCCTCAAGTAACTTATTTCTTTTGAAAAATATGTCAACAAGTTTTAATATGTGGTAGTGGGTTTCATTTAAGTCCTCTATAGTTTTGTCCTGTAAATGTGGTAGTCATGACTTTAGGAAATTCTTAATAATTTAGGTTAGAAATAAAACATAAGAATATTTTGCAATCAACTCTAAGAATTCTAATTCTTCTATTCATTTCAAAAATTAATTGTAGTTTGAAAAACATAGAAGTCTTAGAAAAATAACAGATAGAATTTGAGAGAACTCTACTAGTAAAGCTAAGCTAATACTGGAAAGTTGAAGTGGTTTTAAACAAAACCAATGATGGAAAATCAATAGAATTTGATGATATATTAATAGAAATATAAAAAAAATTAGGAGATTTAAGAGTTTTTTAGCTTATTATACTTTTTAGTATTATTTTAAAAACTAAAAAGATGCTTGAATGGAGGAAGAGTATTTTGGTCCCTATTTTTAAGAATAAAAATGATGCACAAGAGTGTGCTTACAATAAAGGAATTAATTTAACGTGTCATACATTAAAATTATGGAGAGAGTAATCGAGCATTTAAGACGCCATACAAAGATTTCACATAATCAGTTTGGATTTATGCCAGACAAATCTACTGTGGAAGCTATACATTTATTAAGAGTTTTGATGGAGAAGTACATAGTACGAAGAGTCTATATATGATTTTTCTTTATTTAGAAAAAGCTTACAATAAGGTTCCAAGAAAAGTTCTTTGGAGAGTTTTAGAGAAGAAAGGCGTGGATATAACTTATATTCAAGTCATTAAAAATATATATGCTTGAGTTGTTATGTGTTCGAATAGAAGGAGGATTAACTAATTATTTCTTATTTCGGTTGGATTACATCAGGGATAGACTAAGCCCATTCTCTTTTACTTTTGTTATGAATGCTCTTACTAGACATTTATAGAAGGATATAATTAGGTGTACGTTTTTTGCTGATGATATCCTTTTCATGGATAAGACTAGAGTAAGAGTTCAGAAAAAAAAAAGATTTGAATTATGGAGGTCTACATTAGAGTCNAGCCTCTTTGAAAGTCGCAAAAATCCCCCTCTCTTCAGTTTGCCGGTAGTGAGTGCGGTCATGGAATAGTTAGGCTCATGAGGGTCGCTTGGGGCTCGTTATATATATATATATCTATAGTAATTTCTGTCAAGAAATTCTCAAATTAGGAAGATAAATGATTTATGAAAATCAAATAATCTTTAATAGAGTCATCATTCTATTGGTTAGTTAGCCAGACTTGTCATTACCCATAATGATTCTATTGATCTATGCACAGTCACACTCAAGCATTCAATTTTTAATATAACATATGCTTATTTTTTATAGATAATTTATAATAAATATGAGAATAAGGGCTCACACAATTAAGCGGCTCTTTTAGAAAGATCTATAAATCATAATTATTTTATTAATGTGTGAAATGAGATAAAAGAATTACCCAAAAGTTTTGTGACATTTGTTGTTGGGAGTTAAGAGGAATTTTGAGGAGAAGAATAGAAAGAGATGGAGAGGAGGAAGAAGAAGATGACTTACTATTTCTGTTTGCTCAGTTGAAGAGAAGGAAAGAGAAGACTTTGCTCCTCTATGGATGCTTTGCGGCTAGGCTTTAGGGATGAGAGGTCTCAAAGGAGAAGGAAAGGAAACTTTTTTTCGGCAGTCTTCATGGGGAGGAAATTGGAGAATAGTTGATGCTTAGCTATTAGCCTCTTAATTCACAAGTTGAGGAGGCAAAGGGGATCAATATAGCAAGACTTGTGTGCATCACATAGTATTTGGTTGCTTGAGTGTACACAAGAGGCCAAGGGAGTTGAGTTTGAGGGTTGCAGCTTGCGTGAGGGGGTTCAACCAATTAATTTCTGCTAGGTTTGGTTTATTACCTAGATATTCGATATATATGTATCCCCTTTTTGTAATTTTAAAATATTTCTTTTTTAAGTACTGACCATGAAATGAGCGGCTAGTGAACAAATTTCTTTTTATTATGGTGCATCATTACCAAGGATCTTTTCAGGTACGATTTATAAAATTGATTTAGATTCTTTGTAGTATTAATGCAACGTGCATGCATCACTCTATGACTCTTGAACATTATGTGAAGCTTGCAAATCTTATATCATTGTACTTGCTCTTACATGTAAAGTATATTGTGTATTTTTCGAGCACTAGCCCTCATATAATACTTTTTTACTTGATACGTGAATTTCCACCTTTGTAAATAAAGAATAATACTGTAGCTGGCATAAAAAAGAATATCCTCCAGAACAATCTTAATTTTCCTGTGAATCTTTCTATATGAGTAATCATTTGATTTTTATGTTCTTCATGCTTAGTAGTATAAACTTTGGTTTTTTGTTATTCTGTTAAATCATCTTTTTTAATATGGGTGTGGTTCAACATTAGGTAGAAAAGAAAATGAATTTTCGTTAATATTAAAAATTTCATTACAGAAGTGCCAATTATCTGGAACTTTGATATTTCTTATTTGTAATGATGATTGTTTTGTTTTACTTTAGCATCTAATGAGTAGACAAATGGAAAGGATTCTGCTCTCTCTCCCTCTTAATCTCTTATTTTCTCTCTCTCTCTCTCTCTCTTTCTCTCTAGATCTCTCTCACTACTCAACACTCTTTCTTATTATATTTCTCTTTCAATTGTTCTTGCTTACTCCCTCTTGCTTTCTATCTCAAAATCTCCATAATGTTGCACAACTTATTTCTCCCTCCCTCCCTCTCTTTTCCTTAACTCATTTTGCTTCTTCCTCACCCTCGATTATTCTAGCTCCTCTCGCTGACAATATTCTCTTTTAAATGTATTTTCTGTGGTGATATAGATATCTTAACTTCTATCTATAGGATGCAAAAGACCAAAATGCAACTAATACAATTTATTTGCAAAAAATTCAATAGAGTGCTGCTTTATTAGGTTATGATTATGCTAATAAGAGATATAATTTCCTTGGTGTCTTGTTTATTTAGGTGGTGGTCATATTGGCAGTGAACCAGAAGTAAATCTATAATGATTTAATGATTAGATTTTCACGTTTTGGGAGTTCTTATGACATGAATCCTTTTGATCTTTGTGTAAGTGCTTGGACGTCCCGTGGAAGCGACGCACTGTATAGTTTGAATATAATGAAAAGTGTGCAAGAGCGCTACACTGGCTCCCGGGTGTAGTGTCAAATAATCAAGGGTTTCCACATTATGGATAGATGTGGGTAAAGAAGTTTGTTCATGAAATTAATGAAACTAAAATTAGGACAGGATCTTAGAATATAGGTACTCTCAATGGTAAATTAATGGAATTAGTTAATATTATGATTCATAGAAAGATTAATATCTTATGTATTCAAGAAACTAAATGGGTGGGTGAAAAGGCTAAGGAGATTGATAATTTAGGCTTTAAACTTTGGTATTCTGGTAAGTGTCGCACTAGAAATGATGTAGGTGTAATTATAGATAAGAGTTTGAAAGATAATGTTGTAAAAATTAATAGAGTTGGAGATAGAATTATAACCCTTAAGATTATCATTGATGTTAAGATTTTTAATATTATAAGTGCTTATGCTCCTCAAGTAAGTTTAAATATAGGGTCTAAAAATAAATTTTGGAATGACTTAGAAGAGTTATTACAAATGATACCTCTTGAAGTAAGAATTTTTATTGGAGGAGATTTAAATGAACATGTCGGTAGAGTGGTAGAAAATTTTAGAAATATTCATGGTGGCTATAGCTTTGAAGTGACTAATGAAGAGGTAGAGCTATTTTAGATTTTGCTTTAGCGTATGATTTTGTTATTGCTAATAATTTATTCAATAAAAGAGATGAACATCTTGTTAATTATAAGAATTGATCTAATAAAACCCAAACAATTATTTTCTTATGAGAAGAAGAAATCATCGAGATTGTAAAGATTGTAAGATAATTCCAAGTGAGGATTTAAGTATCCAACATCATTTATTAGTTCTAGATTTTAAGATAAAAAGTTGTAAAATAAAAAATATTAGGACTCATTATAATAGAATTAGATGTGGGAACCTAAAAGACACAAATAAAATTATTTTTATAAGTAAAATTTAAGATTTAAAAATTTGGGATATTCATGATGAAACTAATGCTACGTGGGATAAAGTAACAAACATTATTAAACATGTAGCAAAAGATGTACTTGGAGAATCAAAATAAAAAGTTTCTTTAAATAAAAATAGTTGGTGGTTGAATAATAATGTGCAAGAAAAGATAAAATATAAAAGTTATGTTATAAAAATTGGTTTAAATGTAAAAGCTTAGAGAACTGAGAAAAATATCAAATGATCCGCTGGGAGTCTAAAAGAATAATATGTGACGCTAAAAATTTTGTTTTTAATGATCTTTATAATCGATTATATTTTGAGGGTGAAAAATATATGTATAAATTAGCCAAACAAAGAGAAAAGAAAAGTAAAGATTTAACCCAAGTAAAGTGTATTAAAATGAAAATAAAAAAGTGTTTTTCTTCGAAAAAAAATTCAACATAGGTGGGTGAGTTATTTTGATAAACTTTTTAATGACTTTTCTAAAAATACGATCGACCTTAATGATCTTAATATCGTTAATAATAATAAAAAGTTTCATTTTTACCGTCGCATTAGTAAAAAGAAGTTGAGGAGGCTTTAAAGAAAACCAAGGGTGGAAAGTTTGTAGGAATTGATGGTATCCCAATTGAAGTATGTAAATATTTAAGAGATTTGGGAGTTTCTTGGCTTACTAAACTCTTTAATATTATTTTAAAAACTAAAAAGATGTTGAGGAGTGGGGAAGAGTATTTATTCTCCATTTTTAAGAATAAAGGGGATGCAGAAGAGTGTGCAAATTATAGAGGAATTAAATTGATGTGTCATACTTTAAAACTACGGGAGAAAGTAATTGAACATAGGTTAAGACATTGCAATAATTTATTATAATCAATTTGGATTTATGCCAGGCAGGTCTACTATGGAAGCTATATATTTATTGAGAAGTTTGATGGAGAAATTTAGAGATAATAAGGAGAATCTACATTTAATTTTTATTGATTTAGNATTGATGATATCCCAATTGAAGTATGTAAATATTTAAGAGATTTGGGAGTTTCTTGGCTTACTAAACTCTTTAATATTATTTTAAAAACTAAAAAGATGTTGAGGAGTGGGGAAGAGTATTTATTCTCCATTTTTAAGAATAAAGGGGATGCAGAAGAGTGTGCAAATTATAGAGGAATTAAATTGATGTGTCATACTTTAAAACTATGGGAGAAGGTAATTGAACATAGGTTAAGACATATTGCAAAAATTTATCATAATCAATTTGGATTTATGCCAGGCAGGTCTACTATGGAAGCTATACATTTATTGAGAAGTTTGATGGAGAAATTTAGAGATAATAAGGAGAATCTACATTTAATTTTTATTGATTTAGAAAAAGCTTACGTTATGGTTCCAAGAGATATCCATTGGAAAGTTCTTGAGAAGAAATGTGTTGATATGACTTATATTCAAGTCATTAAAGATATGTATGCTAGAGCTGTGGAAGAAAGAAAGAAAGGTGTTGATATGACTTATATTCAAGTCATTAAAGATATGTATACTAGAGCTGTTACGAGAAAGGTGTTGATATGACTTATATTCAAGTCATTAAAGATATGTATACTAGAACTGTTACTTGTGTTAGAACTGAAGGAGGATTGACCAAATATTTTCTTATTTCTATTGGATTATTAAGTCCATATCTTTTTTTCCTTAGTTATGGATGGTTTTATTGGACATTTATAGGAGGATGTACCTTGGTGTATGCTTTTTGCTGATGATATCCTTTCTCGTGGATAAGATGAGAGAAAAATCTTAGGAAAAACTTGAATTATGGAGGTCTACATTGGATTTTAAAGGCCTTCATTTGAGTAGAACTAAAACTGAATACATGGAATGTAATTTTAGTAGTAGTAGCTATAGTGCCAAAAGTGTGACTTTGGGTGATCAAATTATTAAAAGGTGCGAACGATTTAGATATCTCGGGTGAAGGTCTACATTGAAGTCTAAAGGTCTTCGTTTAAGTAGAACTAAAACTGAATACATGGAATGTAATTTTAGTAGTAATAGCTCTAGCATTCGTTTAAGTAGAACTAAAACTGAATACATGGAATGTAATTTTAGTAGTAATAGCTGTAGTCATTTAAGTAGAACTAAAACTGAATACATGGAATGTAATTTTAGTAGATAATAGCTCTAGTGACAACAGGTGTGACTTTGGGTGATCAAATTATTAAAAAGTGTGAACGATTTAGATATCTTGGGTCTGTTGTTCTGTGATCAAATTATTAAAAGTTGTGAACAATTTAGATATCTTGGGTCTGTTGTTCAAAGCAATAGTGATATAGATGGGGATGCTAATAGTAGAATTCAAGTTGGTTGGTTTAAGTGGAGGAATGCTTCGGGCCGTTTGTGTGATAAAAAAGTACCACTTAGACTGAAAGAAAAATTTTATAAGACGGTGGTGAGACCTGCAATGCTTTATGGCGCTGAATGCTGGCCTTTAAAAGAGAAGTATAATACTAAGTTAATTGTTGTCAAGTTGAGAATAATTAGGTGTATGAGTGGCTTTACACTTAGAGACAAAATGCGAAATGAATATATCCGTGATAGGGTGTGTAGCTCCTGTGACGGATAAAATTAGGGAAAGTCATCTTAGATGGTTTCGTCACATTAAGCATCGACTATCTGATGATCCGATTAGGAGAGTAGATGTTTTAGATTGGACTTATGTTAAGAAAGACAGAGGTAGACCTAGGAAGACTTGGGCTTATTGTTTAAAAAAATGATCTTAATTTATTAGAAATAAATGAAAATATGACACTTGTAGGACACAATGGAGAAAAAGGATTCATGTAGTCAAACCCACGTAGTGGGATTAAAGCTTTGTTGTTGTTGGTTATGTTTGCAACTTGGCATAATTAAACTATAAGATCGTAGAAAATAGTCTCTTCTTCTACCTCTCTGCTCTTATTAAATAATTTCCCAGGCTATTTTTTATTTAATCATTTTTCAAAAGCTTCTAGTCTCTCCTAACATATTGAGCACAGTCCACACATCCAAAGCTATCTCATGTGCTACCTAGTGCATGCACAATCCATGCACTTATAAGCACTTGCGGCCAGTGAGCTCGGCTTTCTTATTTATGGGACTTAAGGAGGTGATTTCAAAGTTTTTTGGTTTNTTGGATGTCTAAACTAGTATTCATATTACTGATTGGTACTCAATGAGTATAATATCCGTATTGAAACTCTTAGCCTTCTAGAGAATTTTAATCTGTCTTCTTATCTCAACTTCAAGTCATTTGATGCAGCCTCTATCAAAATAAACACTAATTTGTAAGCACGAGGTGAAGTACCTAAAAATTTTTGTGAGCTTGATAGGTGAAGTAATCTGTTGACAAGAGAGCTGGAATAGCANGAATTTAAGTTGAATGGCGTAAGTGGAGGAATGTACTGCTTAGACTAAAAAAAAATATTATAACATTGTGGTAAGACTTGCAATGCTTTATGATGCAAAATATTGGCCTTTAAATGAGAAGCATAAAACTAAGTTAAGTGTTTCTTAGATGAGAATGCTTAGTTGGATGAGTGGCTTGACATAGAGACAAAATGCAAAATGAAGCTTTTGTGGTAGACAATTTTAGAGAGAGTCGTTTTCGATGGTTTGGTCACATTAAACATCGACCATCTGATCTGTTTAGATGAGTAGATGCTTTAGATTCGACGTATGTTAAAAAAGATAGAGGCAGACCTAACAAAACTTATGCATGTTCTATAAAAAATGATCTTAATTTATTAGAATTAACTAAAAATATCACACTGAAGATGACACAATAAAGAAAAAAATATTTATGCTGCCGGCCTCACTTAGCGAGATAAAAATTTGTTGTTGTTNTTTTCACCTTCGTTGACTTATTAATTAAATGAAACATTACTCAAAGGAGTGGGAGAATGCTCTTTATACAAGCTTTTTTAGCAATTGTAGTTTACATATATTTTATTTGTAATATGTAATATGATTTTTAATATCCTCATTCTTCATTTTGGTTGTTGCATTAATTTTCTTTTGTTTTTAATAATTTTTTAATGTGCATGCAGCATATACTGCAGATGAAGTGGACCAGAAGACGGATACCTTTCGAGCATTATCAAATTATTCTGTAGGAGATGGTGCATCTTCTTTGGAAGTTAGTACAGCTTTCTATAATCAAGCTCAAGTAGTGATGTTATCCACCTGAAACTTGTATGGTCTGCTATGCAAAAATTTTCAGGCTTTTGACTCTGGATGTCTAAACTAGTATTCATATTACTCATTGGTACTCAATGAGTATAATATCCATACTGAAACTCTTAACCTTCTAGCGAATTTTAATCCGTCTTCTTATCTCAACTTCAAGTCATTTGATGCAGCCTCTATCAAAATAAACACTAATTTGTAAGCACAAGGTGAAGTACCTAAAAATTTTTGTGAGCTTGATAGGTGAAGTAATCTGATGACAAGAGAGCTGGAATAGAAAAACGTAGAAAGCCTTATGCGGGAATTTGGTTTCTAATAAAACGTTTTACTCCAAACAACTTTTATGGACTTCAAATGGGGAAGTTACGTTTTGTTGGTAGGCAGACTAGGTTCATGCAGTTCAAGTAAAGGCAGACTAGGTTTAAATGATTTATTTAAAAATTGGATGAAGGCTTTGACGTTGGTAAGTATGTGCTAAAAATTTGAGAGGCTAGATAACAACAACAACAAAAAAGCCTTAATCCCACTACGTGGGGTCGGCTACATGAATCCTTTTTCTCCATTGCGTTCTTTAGTGTCATATTTTCATTTAATTCTAATAAATTAAGATAAATTTTTATACAATAAGCCCAAATCTTCCTAGGCCTACCTCTGCTTTTCTTAACATAAGTCGAATCTAAAATATTTACTCTCCCAATCAGATCATTATATGGACGTTTAATGTGACCAAACCATCTAAGACGACTCTCTCTAATTTTTTCCGTCACGAGAGCTACACCAACCCTATCCCGAATATATTCATTTCGCATTTTGTCTCTAAGTGTAAATCCACTAATCCACCTAATCATTCTCATCTCGGTAACACTTAACTTAGTATTATGCTTCTCTTTTAAAGGGCAACATTCAACGCCATAGAACATTGCATGTCTCACCATCGTGTTATAAAATTTTCTTTTTAGTCTGAGAGGTACTTTTCTATCACACAAAAGGCCCGAAGCATTCCTCCATTTCAACCAACCAACTTGAATTAGTACTTTTCTATCACATAAAAGGCCCGAAGCATTCCTCCACTTCAACCAACCAACTTGAATTCTCTACTGTATCACACAAAAGGCCCGAAGCATTCCTCCACTTCAACCAACCAACTTGAATTTTACTATTAACTTCCCTATCTATATCACCATCGCTTTGAACAACAGACCCGAGATATCTAAATCGTTCACACCTTTTAATAATTTGATCACCAAAATTTACACTTCTGTCACTAGAGCTATTACTACTAAAATTATATTCAATGTATTCAGATTAGTTCTACTCAAATGGAGGCCCTTAGACTCCTCCATAATTCAAGTTTTTCCTGGGTTTTTTCTCTCGTCTTATCCACGAGAATGATATCATCAACAAAAAACATACACCAAGGTATATTCTCCTGTAAATGTCCAGTAAGACCATCCATAACTAAAGCAAAAAGATATGGAGCCGATCTCTAATGTAATTCAATAGAAATAGTAAATATTTGGTCAATCCTCACCTGAACACAAATAACAACTCTAGTATACATATCTGTAATGACTTGAATATAAGTCATATCAACACCTTTCTTCTCAAGAACGCTCTAGAGGACATCTCGTGGAACCTTATCGTAAGTTTTTTTCTAAATAAAAAAAAAAATCAAGTGTAGATTCTCCTTGTTATTCTCCACCAAACCTCTCAATAAATGTATAGCTTCTATGGTAGACTTGCTCGACATAAAACGAAATTGATTATGAGAAATCTTTGTAATACGTCTTAGCTTATGTTCAATTACCCTCTCCCATAATTTTAAAGTACGACACATCAACTTAATTCCTCAATAGTTTGCACACTCTCGTGCATTTCATTCTTAAAAATGAGAACCAAAATACTCTTCCTCCACTCCTTAGACATCTTTTTAGTTTTTAAAATAATATTAAAGAGTTTAGTAAGTTAAGAAACTCCCAAATCTTCAAAATAATTCCACACTTCAATTGAGATATCATCAGGTTCTACAGATTTTCCACCCTTTATTTTCTTTAAAGCCTCCTCAGCTTTTTTTTTACTAATGCGATGGTAAGAATGAAACATTTTAAGGTCGATCGTATTTTCAGAAAGTTCATTAAAAAGTTTATCAAAACACCCACCTATGTTGAATATATTTTTCTATGAAAAACACTTGCTGATTTTCATTTTTAATACACTTTTCTTAGGTTAAATCTTTACTTTTCTTTTCTTTTTGTTTGACTAGTTTATACATATATTTTATACCCTCATTATTATCTAATCTATCATAAAGATCAATAAAAACAGAATTTTTTAGCTTTTAAATCATTTTTTTTCTAATTATTTGCATTTGATTGCCTATTAACCATTAGAGAAATTTATCAATTTTTTGGCTGTTATTGATAAACTAATTGAAATTTTTAATAAAAATTCTTTTTTTTATTTATACATTTATTTTAATTATATGTGTATATATATATATCATCTTGCAAATTTTTTGTTTGTGCATCTAGAATATGTCATCGGCCTCAATTTGTGTTGTGTTGACCTCCCTAACAAGATAATTTTGTGTTTTTATGTTTATGAAGGAATTGACCATGTGTTTTTGACATTCCAGACCCTTTGGCGCTGTTTGTTCTGTAGGAGGATGTTATTTTGAGCGGTTTCAATGTTAATCGCTGCAATTATGGCTTGTTTCATGTGTATCATCGCGGTGATCCTCATCAGGCATTTTCGATTTTATCGTGTTAGATAATATGGACATTATAGAGAGGTTAACAAATTCCTTCAGCAAGTATGGTGGACGTTTAGAATAGATCATATTTGTTGCTAGCTAACTGACCCTGTAGATCTCCGAGAGTTTGTTTGGATGTTACACTGAGCGTTTTACTTCAAAACACATTGATATTTTCTTATGGAACCTTGTAGTAAACTTGATGTGTTTAACATTTTTCTTGCTGTGAGCTTTTGCACATGCCTGATACTAATTAACAACGTATTGTGTGATGGTATTTTGCAGTAAAAGACCAAAAAATATGTTTTCCTTGCTATAAAATGACATTTGGTTGATGACTTTCCTCTTTTAAAAATATTTCATGTTTCAAGGGCACTATGACAGTCAAAAACTTCAACTCATCTCATGTCTTGTTGCTTATGCTGATTATGATTGTTTTTCTCTTTCCCACAGAAATTTCAGGCCATGTTGTACTCTGCAGCTATTAAAGGCAAGGCTTCCTCATTTTGGTCTCATTTTCTTTCTTTATATATCTGGTTGTTTGATAAAAAAACTATAATATGTTCTGTTTTTTTTTGTGATTTGATTAATCATACATATTTTATATAACAAAACTTATCCATTCCATGATGCATATTATTATCCAACACAATATATTTCTTCCTTGCAGAAATCTGAGTAGGAAAAGGATTACTCGGAAATATAGGAACATTAAAGTTTTATTATAGCTTTGTTGACATAGTTTTAAAGAACAAACTTTCATAACTCTTAAATGTCGAGAATCAACATTTCATTCTGAACCGATGGAAGTTTTGCATTGGCCAGGAGTTAAATTATTCTTATATGGTGCATAGATCAACCTAAAATTGGAGATAAGATTTTAAATATCATAATTCTAACATCCATTCAACTACCATCATGCTTAATGCATAATGTCATGGACACAGAGAAAACAAAATACATCTTTTCCTTTACAACATTTAAGGCGAATGTTTGCATGTTATAGATAGCCATATTCCTAGTCACTACAACCATCATCAAGCATATTTGCTAACAATTAGATAATCATTTGTCAGATGTCATAACTAGCTCAGGGTTTGGAATAATACTTTTACGTTGTGGTTGATACAGCCTATGTATCAACCGCAAACTATGTGATGCCTCAAATCAATCATTAGGTAGACAATTTTCCAAGAAAATTGTAACCTCATTATATTTAGCCATTAAAAATATTTGGCTTTTGGTTGTGAGCTTTGTCTTTCAACCAAGAGGGCCTTGGTTTAAGGTGTTGCGTATGTGGTGTCGTTGCTTTTACGATTAATTTCTCATATTTCTCAAGAAAGGGAAAAGGTTTGCTCTCTATATTGAATACACGATGTTCAAGTTGTGGAATTGAATAACTAAGCTCCTTTAAGAAGTTTAGTTATTAATCCTTTTAATTCATTAAAAATTCTGTTATTATATATCCACTACTGTTGAATTACGATATCTATATTCTGTGTTTAAAAAAAATAATTAAATTTCATTGGTTATTGACCTTAATACTTTTGTATTTTGATTAACATCAAAGTCTTTTTTTAATTACGAATCAACTTTATGTACTTGTTTATGCGAATTACATATTCAAATGTTTACTGTATGCCTTGAAAATATAAGATTTGCCTTGCATATGCACTTAGTTCTAAGTTAAAAAAGCCCTAAAATCTAAAACCCTAAGCCTTAAAAAGCAAGAAATCATAATAAAAAGCTCTGGTAGCAAATAATTTTACAAATAGAAAGAGAAATTTCCTTCATTGTGTTGATCTGAAGTGAAAAAAGAAAAGAAAAGCAATCACAATACACTTTGAAACTTCATGTAGGGTGAATATCTATTTATTTGTAACAAAGATATACAATAATAATAAAAGAGTGAGATTGTAAAACAGCTTAATCTAGATAAGAAATAATGTGAGAGCAATGACTTACCAAGGGAGTTGAGGGATGTTTGTTTGCCACAAAGGTGTAGCTTAGGCTTCAAAAGTTTTGATACTGTAAGGAAATTAGGGGATGTCATTGGTTTGGTGAAATTATTCAGAAACTTGTGTATTATTATGGAAATTTAGGTGGAATTTTCTTAAAAGAAAAAATTTCTAATTTTTCATTCAACTAATATGGGAAAATAACAAATATATATACTACTCTGAGAGACCCTCGTACAATTAGAGGGAAATTCAAATCATTATTATAAGAAGGAAAGAAATAAAAACAAAATGATGGACAGTCGAAAGAGAATAATTTCTCCCCCTCAAATGTAGCAGTCTACCTAAATCGTGGGTGGGCCCATGTGGTCCAAGGTTACATGCATTTCAACGTTCTCCCTCAAGTTGGGTTGTATATGCATATATCTCAAACTTACTGCTGAGATCATTAAAGTGACGTCGAGGAAGAGCTTTGGTAAGAATGCCAACAATTTGATATTGAGTTGGGATATAACTTAGCTGGACAACCCTCCATTGACCTTCTCATAGATGAAGTGTCTGTCAATCTCTATATGTTTGGTTCGATCATAGTGTATCGAATTCTTTGAAATAGTGATGGCTGACTGATTATCATCGAACTTCATAATAAGGTTTTTGTTCTCTGTGTTATTCTACTAGTAATGTCTTTAGCCACATCCCTTCATAAATTCCTAAGACCAGGGCATGATACTCAAAATTTGCACTATTTCTTACCACCACAACTTGCTTTTTACTTTTTCTAGTAATCAAATTATCCCATACAAATAAGTAATAACCAGTGGTTGATCTTCTATCAGTCAGTTATTTTACCCAACCAGTATCAGTGTAGATTTTAATATTACGATTGTTAGATTTCTTGAATATCAATTCACATTTTGGAGTTTTCTTTAGGTGCATCAGAATTCGAAAGACCACTTCTAAATGATCATCATTTTATCTTTCATATGATGACTTCCTACTCCTACAATAAAAGCAATGTCAGGCCTTATATGTGACAAATAAATAAGTTTTCCCACAAGTATTTGTTACCTCCCTTTATCAACTGAGGTGTCATACTCTCCTTTTGATGCTCGTCGATTGAGAACCATAGAAATATCTACAGTTTTGCATCTCTACATTTCTGTCTCCTTTAATAAAGTCAAGAATATATTCTCTCTTGGTTATGATAATGCCTTTATTGGATCTAACGATTTTTATTCCAAGGAAGTATGTTAAACTTCTGAGACTTTTGAACTCAAACTCAAAAGTCATTATTCTTTTGATTGTTTCAATTTTTTTTACATCATTGCCATATCTACATATATCATAAGGATGACTATCATACATTTTTCATTTGATTTCATAAATAAAGTGTGATCAATCTAATACTGATAGTACCTATTGACAAAAATAGTATTGGTGAATCTTTTAAATCATGATCTTGAAGATTGTTTTAGCCCTAATGATTTTTTTTGCTTTTACATTAGCTGATTATTTATATTGTTCCTTAATCCTAGAGGTATATCAATGTACACGTCTTCTTTAAGACCACTATTAAGTAATGCATTTATAATATCCAGTTGACACTGATAGTACCCACTAAGAAATGCATTTTTAATGTTTAGCTCGACACTGATAATATCCATTAGCAAGAATAATCTTGGTGAATCTTTTAAGCTATGCTTCGAGAGATTGTTTCAACCCATATATTAATTTTTTTGCAAACTAGCTGATTATTTGTGTTGTTCGTAATCCTGAAGGTATCTTCAGTTGCACTTCTTCCTCAAGGTACCTATTAAGAAATGCATTTTTAATCTCTAGCTGTAAAGGCCAGGCTTGGTTGACAACCAATGATAGTAATACTTTTACTATGTTGAGTTTCACCACTGATGCAAATATCTCTTGGTAGTCGATCTATAGGATAGAGTGAACCCTTTTGCTACAAGTCCAATTTAGAATTTTTATATGTTCCCATCTATTTTGTTTTTAACACTAAATACTTGTTTGCACCATATAATTTTCTTCCCAGGCAGTAAAGTTGTTATGATCTGAATACCATTCTTTTTAACTACAAAATCTCTTTTTCCACAACCTTTTTTCAAGTAGGAATAGATAAGGCTTCTTGGATTGAATTTAAGATATGCACATTATGTAAGTTTCGAACAAAAGATTTGTAAGAGGATAATTTTTCATAGGTCACAATTTCTTCTATTGGGTGTTTTGTACATTCTTGTGCTCTTTTTTCTTTTGTAGTTCTCTTGATGTGTTGACCCAACCTCTGTGTGAATAATTAGGGTGTGGTGTTGGTTCTGTTGTTTTGCATTTATGATTTTGCATATTATCCCTTACATGCTCATTAGATTTTTTCTTTCTAGTGTGCAAATTAAGTTCTTGGCTCTTAATGGAGCTGTAGGAGAATTTAGTGAAGTAGAAGTTGATTTTCAGGTTGATTGTGATAGTGGGGACAGGGATTAGTTCATCAGGATATATGAAAACTGAGTTTGAGGTTTCCGATTGTTACCTCAAATCTGATAATCTCTCAAACTCTACCCCTGAATGTTAGATTTGGTGTAATATGGTTGTTTTTCAAGGAAGGTGACATCCATGGAGTTAAAGAATTTTTGTGTTTTTGGAGCGTAACATTTATACTTCTTTCTGTTTGAAGAGTATCCCACAAAGATGTATTTGATTGACCTGAGGTTAAATTTTGTTTAATGTAGAATAAAATTGATGCGACAAAAAAATTTTTGTTTGAAGAGTATTCCACAGATGCATTTGATGGACTTGAGATCAAGTTTGGTTTGATATGGTTGATATAAATGAACAAAAGCGATGAATTTTTTTTTTTTAGTAGATTAGAGGCGAAAAATTTAATGTGGGGGTAGGATTTTATGGGGGTGTTAAGAGGTTTGTTAAAGTTTAGTACACTGCTGGACATCCTATTTATGAGATAAGTGGGAGTGAGAATTGCATCTCATAAAAGAATTGGGTGGTTTTTAGTGAATAAATGGAACGAGTCACTTTGAGGAGATGTATGTTCTTTCTCTCAAGCACGCCATTATGTTGGGGTGTGCCAACACAAGAGCTTAGATGTAGGGGTGTAAACAATCTGAACGCGAGCGAGCCTAGACTCAGCTCGTGTTTGGCTCATTTATATTTCGAGCTCAAAAAGTGTGTTCGTGTTCGACTCATTTGCTTTGCGAGCCGAACGCGAGCTGTTCATGAACAAATAGTCATTTTGACAACCCTAATCACGTAGCCATAAGATGTTAAGTGTTGGGGGCAAGATTTAAAAATTATTGTTTATATTATANTTTTCAAATTTATAGTTAAAAAAAAAAACAAAATGGATTTTTAAAAATAAATCAAGTTTGTTTGATTTTGACCAAAAAATGCCCATCCCTAGGGGAGTAAATGAGCTGAACACGAGCGAACCCAAGCTCAGCTCGTGCTCAAATGTATGTTCATGTTCGACTCGTTTATATTTCGAGCTCAAAATGTGTGTTCATGTTCAGCTCGTTTGTTTAGCAAGCCGAACACGAGCTATTCAAGAACAAAAAGTCGTTCTGATAACCCTAATCACGTAGCCATAAGATGTCAGAGGTTGGGGCAAGGTTTAAAAATTATTGTTTATATTAAAATATCATTTGAATCTAATTTAATAATGTTTATTCTATTTTCTTAATTAATATTTTTAATTGATTATAAATCTTTGTACCCTTGTAGTGAATTAAACTTTTTTAAAGAACTACTCATATATATATATAATATTTTGAGCCAAAATGAGCTGAACACGAACGAACAAATTTTTGGTTGTGTTCAGTTCCTTGATTTAGCGAACGAGCCGAACACGAGCTGTTCGTGAACAACGAGCCTTTTTGACAGCTCTACTTAGATGAATGATATTATTGTTGGATAGATAAGAGTTGAGCGTGGAATTGTAATAATCTTTTGTATTATTAGTTTTGAGAATCTGAATTATGTTCTCAAATCGGGCGAGGACCATGTTGCGAAAGGTTTCAAATATACTTGCAGTTCCAAATTTTTCCATCATGAGAAAGGTCCAATGATCATCAATGAAGGTGATTAATCACGTAGTTTTGTTTGTATTTTTTTATTTTTGAGGGGCCCCATATATCACTATGAATCATAGAGAAGGCATGTGTTGGTTTGTATTTCAATCTTGAGTACACTTGTCGAGTATGTTTAACAACTTGACAAGTTTCAAACAGATGAAAAATAAGCTTTTTATTAATGAACAAATGATATAATTTTTCAATATAATAGAAATTAAATATGTCCAAGGTAAAAATGCCATAATTTGACTAGCATGAGAAACATGCACAGATACAAGATTTAACTCATAGAATTGTGATTGGTAGGACGGTCCTTTTGAAGTGGGAGTTCTAGTGAACGTATAAAGTCTATGATACATATCAACACTACCAATCACCTTCCCTGAGTCCATCATTTAAAATTTCAACAAATTAGTGTAGAATTTAGTAAAACAATTCATGTCACAAGTAAGTTTTATGAGGGATAGTAAATTATAGTTAAATTTAGGAACAATAAACACTAATTGAAGATTAAGTTTCTTTGTGAGTTGCACACTTCCTCTTCCTTCCACAGATGAGAGGGAGGCATCTATTGTTCTAACTGTAGTCAAATTTTCAAAAAATAGATTAGATTGACACTTCCTCTTCCTTTCACAGATGAGAGGGAGTCATCTATTGTTCTAACTGTAGTCAAATTTTGAAAAAATAAATTAGATTGTTAATAAGTCACTGCCTAGGTTGCTAGCAAAGCTCTTTCGAAGCTTCCAACACCATTTATTTGAGAATACCCACACCTCCTCCCTCCCCAACAAACACTTGAAGTAATCCACTCTTTCTTGCATTTTCAACCATAAAAATTTAGAGTTCCTTTCCATAGGATAAGGATCACATTCCTAAATTAGCACTTTGTGCTCTCTCCCTGCCGAGCATCTCCATAGGAGGGTGGTTGCTCTTTTGCGTTAGGAGGAGGAAGACACAATCATAACCGTCTATTTCCTCTTTTTGAAATGGGCGGTTCTGAGTAAAACATTAGATCACTTATTTAAACCAGTGAGCCCCACATCATTTATCATAGAGTTAATTAGAAGCTGCCACATGTACGGATCGACTGTTGTGGCAAGTCAGAGTAGAAGAATAGAACACAACGACAACAAGCCTTCATCTCACTAAGTGGTGTTGGCTACGTGAATCTGTTTTCTCCATTGCGTCCTATTGAGTGTCATATTTTCATTTAATTTTAATGAATTAAGATCATTTTTTTATAAAATATGCCCATGTCTTTCTAGGTTTACTTCTGTCTTTCTTAAAATACGTCGAATATAAAACATCTACACTCGTAATCAGATTGTCAGATGGTCCATGTTTAATGTGACCAAGCCATTTAAGAAGACTCTAATTTTTTCCGTCACTGGAGCTACAACAACCCTATCACGGATATATTCATTTCGCATTTTGTCTCAATGTGTAAAGCCACTCATCCACTGAATAATTCTCATCTCGACAACACTTAACTTGGTTTTGTGCTTCTCTTTTAAAGGCCAACATTTAGCGTCATAGAGCATTGCAGGTCTTACCACCATCTTGTAAAATTTTCTTTTCAGTCTAACCAGAACTTTTCTATTACACAATGGCTCGAAGCATTCCTCCACTTCAACCAACCAACTATAATTCTATTAATAACATCCCCATTAATGTCACCATCACTTTGAACAATAAACCTGAGATATCTAAAGCGTTTGCACCTTTAATAATTTGATCACCCATAGTTGCATTTTTGTCACTAGAGCTATTACTATTAAAATTACATTCCATGTATTTTTTTTAGTATCTAATCTGTAATAAAGATCACTAGAAGCATAATTTTTTAGCGTCACAAAGGGTTCTCTTAGACATAAATCAGGTCATTTTATATTTTTCCCAATTCTCTATGCTTTTACATTTAAAACAAATTTTATAACATAACTTCTTATATTTTTGTCTTTTCTTCATCTTATTATTTCACCACCAACTATTTTTATTTATAGAATTTTTTTTATTCTCCAGATATATCTGTGCCACTTGTTTAATAGTGTATGTTACTTTATCCCATTTTGAATTTGCTCCTTCATGATTATCCAAAATCTTGAAACCTTGAAGTTTATTTGTAAAAATAATTTTATTTGTCATTTAACTGCCTCCAATTAATTCTACGACAATGATTCCTAATATTTTTTATTTTATAACTCTTCATCTTAAAATCTACGACTAAAAATTGATGTTAAGTAATTAAATCCTCACTTGGAATGATCTTATAATCTTTACATTCTTGACGACCTCTTCCTTTCATTAGAAAATAATCAAATTGTGTTTTATTAGAACCATTCTTATAAGTAATGATATGCTCATCTCTTTTTTTGAATAAATTATTATAAATAACAAAAGCATACTCTAAAGAAAAATCTAATATAACTTTGTCTTCTTCATTAATCACTCTAAAATCATAGCCATCATGAATATTTGTAAAATCTTCTATCGCTCTACCGATATGTCCATTTAAATCTCCTCCAATAAATTGTTTTTTCAAGAGACATTATTTGTATTAAGTCTTCTAGGTCATTTTAGAATTTTTTTTGGAACCCATATCTAAACTTACTTGAGGAGCATAAACACTTATGATGTTTAAAAATTTTACTATCAACAATAAACTTAAGTGTTATAATTCTATCTCTAATTCTATTAATGTTTACAATATTATCTTTCAAACTCTTATCTATAATTACATCTGCATCATTTCTAGTGCGACTCTCACTTGAATACCAAAATTTAATACCTACGGATCTCCGTAGTCTTTTGCTCCAACCCATTTAGTTTCTTGAATACATAAGATCTTTATCTTTCGATGAGTCATAATATCAATTAATTTCATTAATTTACTTGTGAGAGTTCTTTTATTCTAGCATTTTATCCTAATATTAGTTTCATGGACTAACGTTTTTATTAGCATCCATCTATAATGTCAGAACCCTTGCTTATTTGACATTACACTCGGACGCTGGTGTTGCAGCCCTTGCACACTTTTAACTGTATTCTGGCCATACAACGCATCACTTTTAGGGGATGCCCTAGCATTTAAATAATGATCAAAAGAACTCATGTCATGATTTGTCGACAAATTTTATGCTAGCAATCGATTACCTAACACAACCCTTTACTTTTCACATCCGAGGCTTGGGATCTGACAATGACAGTGTTTAATAAAATAATTCAGCCGAATTATGAAAATCAACATGATATTAGAGCAAATCGTAGAGTCTCCAATTGGCGGAAATTCCTATTTCCATCAACCGACAATCTTTTTTGTGCTGAAGGCCTTCCTCCACATTCTCTTTTCAATTTTTTTGCCATAATTTCCATCTCCAGGCTTTTCCACCATCAGAATTTTCTTTTGTAGACCCTAGATGTCGGAAACTTCCTCTCCCTGTAGATTCTAGCAGTAAGAACTCTTTCCTTTGGAAACTATCCGCTAGAACTCCTGCAAGTTGCTATTACTGTTTTATTTCTTCCCCGACCCTTCTTCCTGCTAGAAACTCCTGTCTCTGCAAGGTTCGATCGCTGTATTCACTGTTGGCTCTCCCATTGCTGGCTGGGAAATTTCGCTGCTGCAGTTTTCCTGTTGGCTTGTGCTGCTGAACCTTCTTGCAGGCCACTATAGGCTTCTTTTATGTTTCCCAACAAAAGTTTTTCTATTTCCTTGCAGCCTCTGCGTCAGCCGCTGTAGCACATATTATTCAACCATCATCACAGCAACTCTTCTTCTTGTCCATGGCAGCGTCGACCCCATGGCTAGCTCTCATTCTCGAATTGCGATCACTGTAGTTTTGAGAGAAGAAAGCGCCAATGCTGTAAATTGGGTTGTCCATAACTTCCTTCGACTTGGTGATGCTGTCATCCTCCTTCATGTTCACTCCACTTTTTTAATTTATGTTGTTGACTGAGGATGGTTAGGCCACTCCGTTTCGGAGACTGAGGCTGCCACTGAAGAGGCTGACTTCGAGCAGTCGCAATAGGAACTTGAATAAGATTTTGATGCCTTCACTATCACCAAAGCACAACATCTCATCCTGCCACTTTTAGAGTGACATATACCCTTCAAGATCCACATTGTAAAGGATCATGACATGGAAGAGAGGCTCTGCCTAGAGGTAGAGAGGCTTGGGCTCTGTGCTATTATTGTGGGCAGCATAGGATTTGGGGCGTCTAAGAGGAGCTTTAAAGGGAGGCTTGGTAACGTTAGCGATTATTGTGTTCACCAATATGTTCGCCCTGTGGTGTTAGTGTGATACCCTGTCAAATCTGCAGGTGGTCTGACTGAAGATGCTATCACTTTCAACACTGTAACTGCCATTATGATTAATAAGGCTCCGGAGCTTTTCTGCAGCAGGCCTTTTTCCGGAGCTTTTTTTCTTGTCGTTGCCCAACCTTCAGTGTTTTTTTTTGTGGTAGACCCTCATCCGAAGGTTTTTCTGCGCAGCCTACCTTTGAAGCTTTTTCCTGCAACAGACCTTCCTCCGGGGAAACCTTACAACAAAACCTCCTCCAGAGCTTTTCTCTGCAATAGGACCTCTTCCTGCGCTTTTCCCTGCAACAGGACCTCCGGAGCTTTTCCTTGCAACATGACCTCCTCCATAACTTTTCCCTACAACACGCCTTTCTCCACAACTTTTTCTTGTAGCAGGCAGTCCATAACTTTTTCCTGCAGCAAGCATGCCTTTGTTCCTCTTTTACCCGCAGTCCCTAACTTGCAGGTTTTCCTGCAGGCGTTCTTTCTTTTTCTGCAGGCCATACCTTGCAGTTTTCTCTGCAAGTGTTTTTTCTTTTTTTTTTTTTTACTTACAAGCTATATCTTGCAGCTTTTCCTGCAGGCCATGCCCTGCACCATTCCCTGTTGGTGTTTTCTTTTTTACTTGCAGAACTATATGCTGCAACTTTCCCTGCAAATCTTCTTTCTTTTTTTTGTAGGCCATAACCTTCAGCTTTTCTTGCTAGTGTTCTTTCTTTTTACTTGCAGACCATATCTAGCAACTTTCCAGTCAAGTATTTTTCCTTTTCCCTGCAAATCTTCTTTCTTTTTTTTGTAGGCCATAACCTTCAGCTTTTCTTGCTAGTGTTCTTTCTTTTTACTTGCAGGCCATATCTAGCAACTTTTCAGTCAAGTATTTCTCCTTTTCCCTGCAATCACAAGTTGTCTATTTTCATGTAAACTTCCTTGCAGCATTATCTATAGAAACCTTCTGTCTATTTACAAAACTGCAAAATTTCCAGTGAAAGACAACCGCAGCCAATTAGAAGTCAGTTTTTTCTTTAAGTTGTCTACTTCTCTACAATATTCTCTACATCATTACCCGTTGGAGACTTTCCCCTACCTATAGACATTGCAGAAACTGCAGTTAACGAGAACTAAAAAAATCTGTAAATGCTCTTGAGGTTGATTACCAGGTATGAGAAAAAGACTTCAAGTTCTACCTCACAAAGAATCTTCCTCACCTATTGTTTGATATTTTCAAATTCAAGTTGAACATGGTTGTCAGCCATGTTTCAACTTGAGGGAGAGTGTTAGAAGTTATATCAAGAAATAATTTATTCATGTTAGAAGTTATGAGGATTGAATTTATTTTCTTGGATTGGATTTATTTTCTTTCCTATTTTAGGCTTTCCTATTTTTTGTCATTTCCTTTATCTCCAAGTAATTATTATGAATTGATTAATTGGAGATACAAGGGTTTTATCTTTTCTTTTATGTTATTTTCTTTTTCTTCTTATTTCCCTTTTTCTTGTCTTTTATACTGATTCATTTAAGGATATTTATACCTCTAATCATATCAATAAATTAATTCCGCTGAATTCTGAAAATCAACAATAGCAATTATTTTTGTACAAAATATTACTACTGAATGCCTCCTAAAGTGATCGTTTGCACTGCAGAATTTTGCTTATTTTTATTCTTTCAAAGTGAATATTGTAAGTGTGTTTGTTAACCATAGCTGTGAGCTCAGTTGAGTCTATCTTCTTTTTGTTAAGTTTGAAATTGATTGTTCATTTATTGAAGCAGCATTCCTTCATTTGTACAGTGCCCGCCAAGGCAATTGAGCTATATATTGATTCAAGGAGATCAATTGAAGAACATGTCCGGGTTGGTAATCTTGTTGGGTGGGTATGCTGTGCTCATATGGTTTCTTAGGTTTCTCTTCATTTTCTTTTCTTGGTTTCTGAGCAGGGCTTTACTGAACCTTCATCTGACAAGCTTCTCCCAGATTTACATCCTCAGGAACAACATGTCTTTACACTTGTTCTGGACCTCAATGAGACACTAGTGTACTCTGATTGGAAGGTATCTTTTGTTTCAATGTAATTCTTATTTGTTAACGAACGTCTACATTTGATTGCATGTCCATGCAGCTGCTTGTTCTATGATTAATGTTTAAATGCTTGCTTAATGCTTATATTCACCATTGTATCCTTGTATACAAAATGTGGATTAACAATGGCTAGTTCTGTATAATAAGAATCTTTGACTCTAAGATTTTTAGTCACTTTACATACTTATTAAAAGGGCCATGTCATAATACTAGGTTGATGGATCTAGTTGAGGAATAAAATGAACAATTTTTTGGAAAGGGCTCTGGGTTAACGCCCGGGAAAACGATAGCATGACTTTCAATATATGGTCAAGTTACGAATGAAGTGTTATAAATTCTAATTTTCGTTGCATTAATGTAGACCATTTAAAATACTGTTGGTTTTAGTGGCTAGCCTGCAAATATGTTAGATTTCAAAGCTGTACCCATAATCCCATCCATCATTGACAATCTTTAGGCTTTAAGGTGCAAAAATCCTTCAGGTTTTCAGAAAATAAATATATGCAGGTTGTGAGTTTTTTTCTTTATTTCCAATTTAATTAGTAGTTTTCTAGGTAGAGGTTATAAATCGCTATCTAAAGTCCTGTGTCGGCCGTTTTTAACTTCGTGATTTAAAAGGTGATGATTTTGTGATTTTGAAAATAATTTAAATATAAATATAACTTTTTTTAATTTTTAAAAGTAACATTTTAATTTTAAAATAGGTGAGACCAAACGGGTCTCACATTTTAAATAGTTTAGATAATTGAAGACAATACTACACGTAATATACTTATCCCAACGAATAAATATATCACTTGTAATAGAAATTCAATCACCTAGACTAAAGAATTTGTGACATCCGTTTTGATCTGCGAAATATTTTTTAAAAAAAGGCCAACAAGTTTCCCTACCTAACATAAAAATTAGATAGAGTTTATTTTATCTGGGTTCCAGGTTCTCTATAGAGGCAAGCCCCTATAACTAATTACATCTTAAATGATCGAAATCACTTAAGAATACCTTCGATTAAGATCATGTGGTTTTGCTTTCAAGATTTCAAAGTTTAAGTTTTCACGATTGGACATGGGGAAAATCAAATGGGAATGACTCAAAATAGGAACAATTATTTAAGGAATCCAAAGGAAAGAAAAGTAGCAGATATCACAGATCCAAGAGAAACCCCAGAAATATCCCAACTATCCTATTGTTTGGCTTTATTTCTTTTGAAAAGATGTAATTTAATATTTCAATCCTGTNCGTCCTCGACTCCGCCGCCGCCCTCTTCCATACCGATGCAGAAGATGCGGTTCGTCGCTCTCCCGAGCTATTTACCGTTGCCGCTAAGCTCAAAGAGCAGGCGAGAAGGTTCAATCTCGCCATCATCGTTACCAACCACGTCGTCGATGTCGTCGACGGTGGGTTCAGTGATCTACAGGTAGGAAATTACCTGAGTCTATCTTCTTCGGGGAGGAAGGTTTGTCCGGCGATGGGACTCGCTTGGTCCAATTGTGTCAATATGCGGCTATTCCTCTCGAGATCTCCGGAGGATGGAAATGGGGATATTGACGGGTGCGCGAAGCTGCAGCGGAAATTGCAGGTGGTATTCGCACCGCATTTGCCGGAAGGTTCTTGCGAGTTTGTGATTAGAAGAGAAGGTGTCTTTGGGGTGGGTACTCAGGCCTTGATTCCTACTTCACTCCAATGATCTCTTTCTTTTTTATTTTTTTTTCGCAAACTGCAACTTTTTTGTCAGTTTTGTTTTTGCCTGTTTTTTTTATAGATAATGAGGAAGTTTTGGGCGCTTGATTATATAAATTCTGTTCACTAAATCCATACCATGACTGATGATTTGCTCCAAATGTTCTAATGGATTAATATCAAAGATGTTGTTTTGATATTGCTTGTGTTGCATTTTTTTATGCATGATTAGTTCAGCACATTCCAATCTGTTTCTATAAGAATATATCAGCTTGAAACTCTGCAACTTAGGAGCTGTTTGTTTACAGTTAGGATTTAAGTTTCATTCCTAAAGAAAGGTGTAAGCGCCTCAGCAGCATCAGTAACACTTGGATGTGGAAATGGACAAAAATGTAACAGATGCTACCCAAAAACTCTTTTCCCCATTGGCATGAAGCTTCATTACTGCCTTTGGTGTGTATTTATGCTTTGCTTTGAACCAAAGCTCTGAAATTGATCAGTATGTTCGTGAAGAAATAACGCATTAGTTGTAATCATCTAATTTGTTCTATTGTTTCTCAAACTTTTTCTTAAGTATTTGTTTGATATGGATTTAGTTGGCCTAGATTGATTTATGGTAAAATTATAGCCAATAAGAGCCTTTTGTTACACCATGCTAAATATCTTGCCAAGCACTTGCTTACTGCCTCTTTTTGCCTACTAAAAAAAAACGATCATGGCATGTTAGAATTCTATATGTTTATGTCCAATTCTTTTTCCATACCTTGGTGATTGTCAAGCATGTGACATTCAAAATCACATGGTCAAACAGTGCCCCACTTTTCGATCGATTTCTTTCCAACCACCACTAGATTTTGCTCATCAACACCTTGCTCTTAGCCAATAAGAGCCTTATATTACACCATGCTAAATATCTTGCCAAGCTCTTGTTTACTGCCTCTTTTTGCCTACTCAAAATAACGATCATGGCATGTTAGAATTCTATATGTTTATGTCCAATTCTTTTTCTATACCTTGGTGATTGTCAAGCATGTGACATTCAGAATCACATGGTCAAACAGTGCCCCACTTTTCACTTTTCGATCGATTTCTTTCCAACCACCACTAGATTTTGCTCATCAGCACCTTGCTCTTAGGATCTTGCTCACTTATATTATGGAAACTACGCCCATTATGTTGCCAACAACACTTTGATCACTCTCACATAGCTAGTAGACTATAGTGCTTCTCACCACATCACTATTGAGTTGAGTGATCTCTGACCTCATACTTTATATGGTGGCCTTAATCACATTATAATTGGAGAAAGCATGAGTTTACTCATTGTTGAAGTCGTCAATCTGCTCCGAGACTGATTTGTCCTCGTGCATTTTGAAAGAATATAGGCGCTGCTTCAGGAGGAACCTGTTCGCCAGAGACTTTGTCATATAGAGGACCTCAAGTTTGGCCCAAAGTGCTTGAGCCGTTGTCTCCCTCGAAACTTTCCTTAGAACTTTATCGCCAAGGCTAAGGATTATTAAGCTATGGGCCCTATCAAGAATCACGTTCTTCTCTTTCTCAGAATGTCGGCCGGAAATGCCGCCGAGCCGTGCAAGGCTTCTGCAATGCCTTGCTGCACCAACAGGGCTTTCATCTTCGCTTTCCACAGACCGAAGTCGTTCTTTCCCGTGAACTTCTCGATGTCGAATTTTGCGGAGCCCATTGTCGTGGGTGGAGTTTCTCACAGACGACGCCAATTGTTGTGAAATCTTGCCCCGTCAGTCTCATCTTCGGCACTCCAGACCGAACAAAGGGGAGACGACAGTCTTGTCCTCGGTTCTCCAGACCGAACAAGAAATTGTAGGCTGCACGAGTTCGGACTCGACTACGGCAGCCGAACGAGAAAGAAATTTCTTGTCTTGACAGAGCAAGATTACAATAATTTGAAATTTTATTCTTGCTGAAAAGATTTGGATAACTTTATTAAATATCTTTCCTATCTAACACAATTCGTAGGAATTCTTTGGAAGGTTTTCTTTTAGGTGTTCTTGAAACTCAACGAAAGGATTCTTGACGGGGCAAGATTTCACAACACTCATAAACTAAATTGGTCTCATTTGTTCAACCTCAATTTCTTGTGTTTTTCTACCTTAAATAATGTCCTTCATCTATCTAGCATTAGGCAAAACCCTAATTTCATATATCAATTATGTCATTCTGCTATGTGTCTATCGTGTTCCTACCCATTGCTTTTCACGCGAATGATCTGCTCATAAGGGCACTCCTTTTGATGGGGAAATCCTATGCATGACTAGTCTGTTTGCATACAGTCTCCTCCACTTTTTACCTTTATTAGCGTCAAGATGGCTGCATTTAACTGACTATCAATTAGGCCATTCGGCAATTATAATTCTCAGATATAATCATACCCATTATTATGGGCTTATTATTTTTAGATGTGTGAACCTCACCTATATCATTTTACAATGATTTCAAGTATATTAACTTTTTTTTTTTTAAATTTTTTGTAGATCACTATACTAAATAGTTTTTGTACCATGCACTTAAGCAAAAATCTCATGTAAATCGTGCCTTGATCAACTTTAATGTCTTAGTAGAAAAAATGCTTTGATTGCAAAATCTTCATCCTATTTTCCAACAATGGCGGAAATCATCAAGCTCTCGATACATTATTGGATACTTTGAAAGACATGATTAACAAAATCTTGAAATTAGTTTCTCTCATGTCTTATGCATTCATTCCACGTACCCATTTGATTTATGTTTTCACCACCGTAGTTTACCTCATAAACTTTCTACTAATCTCCAAACCTCGCCCTCCTCTCCATATTAATAACTCTTTAGTTCTTCCACAACAATTCTAAAACTATTGCGTTCAACTTTTTTTTACGGCACATGGATTTTGGTCATACACTATAAATAAACTTGAATCTTGCTTCAAACCTCACATCTTCCATCGCTACTTTCTCACTAAAAAAATCTTTGTCTACCTCAAACACCATCACTACCAAAATTTGTCTCCAGCCACCTAAACTTTGTTAGATTTATTTATTTTTTCCCTTGCCTTTCTCCATCCCATGACAATTCTAAAGAAATTTTATGTTTGTCACACCTTCCTACCATGTCTTTTATTCTTCCTTCAAGGCTCTCTTCATACACGCCATCCAAAAATACCTCCACACTAACACCATTATATATAACCTCTATACCAAACAAAACATTCAATAACTCCTTCCCTCACAACAAACTTGAGACCCTCTTCCACAACACCATCACCAAACCCCCTCCCACCCAACAACACTGACTTAGTGCCAACACAAGCCAAAAACATCATTAACAAATCCGTCCAAAGACTCATTTTCACAACCAAACTGAACTAATTGCTTGACCTTGAACCCACCACCTTATCCCAGGCACACAAAGATCATAATTGGTATTAGTTTACATCAGATGAATACGATGCTCTTGATCTGCAATGAAACATTAGAACTTGTTCCATTCACCTTTACTCAAAATCTAGTTATCTGCAAGTGGATTTTTGGGATCAAATATAACTTTGATGGCTATATTGAGAGGTATAAAATTTAATTTGGTGCTAAAGGCTTTCACCAATGGCTGAATTTTATGATTAATTTAGTCCAATTGTAATGTCTATTATTGTATTGGTTCTTAGCAAAGCTGCCAGCTAACAATGGTTTTTTCGTCAACTTAATGTCAACAATGCAATTCTCATTGCCATTTTCTATGGACATTTTATGGTCCAACTTTTCGCAGAAATAATTCTATATTCATGTGAAAACTTCACAAAACTGTCTAGGAAATCAAGTAACATTTATGTGAAATGGCAATCTCATAACAACATCAAGACAAGAAAACTTTTACATTCGCTAGCACCATTTTGTTTTGAGTAGGGGCAGCAAGTTTGATGAGTAATATCATTAATAGAATAGAAGGTGCCAAAATGGGATTGTGTGGATTCTAACGTATCGGTATGTAATGTTTTAATGGAAAATGCTTTAATGAGTAAGAATTGCATTCAGATCTCATGTATATGAGTGAATAAATTAAATGGATTGGAATAACAATGAGCAGTTGAGGATAGAAATGACATATGGTAGTGTTTTCTCAGCTTATTGTATAATAATTGAATTCGATTATATACGAGGAATCATAAGCAAAATACTAAAGTTTATTGGTGGAAAAGAAGTAACATCAATTGTCATCTAGCAAAATGCACTAACTTTAACACCTTCATCAATCCCTTCCTTCATATCGATTTTGAAAGGCATAATAAGAAGGTTTTGAAGTTACAAAACAACCATGAACATAGTAAAATAGGGAATAGATAAGAAATTTATAATAAATTGTAAATATACAATAAATTGAAAATATGGTGAAAAAGCGAGGGGGGAGGTAAACCTGTCATATGAAGAGGAATTGATGTCATATGAAGAGAGGATGAAAGTCTATGGTTACATGTCATATGTGAGGAGACATTTGAATCTATAATCTTGCACTTAAACAAATAGTTATAGTAGGTCCTGGAAATAAAACAACATAAGAAGCAAATGTTAAGCTCTTAATAATTTAAATTAAATGTTTTTACTCCTCGAGGCGGCAAAGGTCAGTGATGTCGTCCGAACTAACAGTCAACTCAGTATCATGAGCGGCCACATGTATATCGAGAGATGCAAGGGACGACGCCCTCGAATGTGTCGATGCTCGAACTAATCTAGGCCATTCAAAGTAATGATTTCTACAAAAAAGTCCCTCCACTAAAGACTGCACCAACATTGAACAATCTGAACAAGTATTGCGTCTACCATTGTGATCATGGGCACGACACGAAAGTGTCATCATCTTTAAAGCTTGGTGGAGGAACTCATCAGGGCTAAGATGTCAAAAGAATTTGTCGTTATTGAAGCACTCACGCAGCGGCAAGGCAAAGCCTTTGCAGAGGAGCCCAAGGATGGACTCATTCAAACAAATGAAATCCACTTGACTGGGATCATCCCGACTATTTTTGGAGGAGGAGGCAAAGCTTTACCCCGACAGTCCGACCTAAAGAGACACAGGTCGGGGGAGGTATGTGTCACAGAAGAATATCTCCCACTGAAAGGGAACCCGTATAACGAGGCGATCGTTGTTACGACGCTCATAAACGACCAGGTGGGTTGTATCTTGGTCGATACTGTAAGCTCGACAAACATCTTGTTCAAAATGTTGTTTGATAAGATGTGACTCAAAACCAAAAGATTGGTGACACGGGTCGGTCCACTATTTGGCTTCTTTGGAGAAAGAGAGGAAGCCCGGGGGTGATCACTCTAACCATCTTGTGGGGAGAGCAAGAGAGACGATTCACCAATACGTAAAATTTTATGGTGCTGGAATTCCCTCTGAAGTATAATTCCATCTTCGACTGACCATTGCTGAATAGTTACTCGGCGGTAACTTTGACATACCATGTGGCCGTGAAATATCCAGGCAACAGAGAGATAATCATAGTCTGAGGAAACTTGAAGCAATCACTGTTACATGCGAGCGATTGCCAGCGTCGACCATGAACCACTCAACATCTAGATATAGAGGGAAGAAGGTCTTGAGACGAGTGAGGACGTCCTTCAGGTGTCTGTCGACGATGAGGGAGAACTAGTAGAATTTTTCTAACCATTGAAAACTCTGATGCAGGGTACATAGACCTACTGATCCAAACCCCTTGCATGCATCAAGGCGTGATCGCATGACAGTCGCGAAGATGACCTGTTCCTGTTTAACATTGCATGTCATCAACTCAATATCAGCTCTTTCACTCGACCCATACCACAAAAGCTTCAATCAACCGCGAGGGCCTTGGCTGAATTGATAGAGCAAAAGGTCAAGAAGCTGAAAGAGGCAGGCTACATTCGGGAGGTGCAGTACCCTACCTAGCTCTCGAATGTGGTGTTGATTCGAAAGCCCAATGACAAATGGAAGATGTTCGTCTACTTCATTTACCTCAACGCCGCTTGTCCGAATGACACCTACCCCCTACCGAGGAACTACACACCGGTTGATGTGGCAGTCGACTACTCCGTGATGAGTGTTCTGGACGTCTTCTCGGGATATCACCAGATAAAGATGCATAAGTCTGACATTGCACAAGGACTTGTTTGCTTCAATGCAATGCCTTTCAGAATGAAAAATGTCAGGGCGACCTATCAAAACCTCATGAATATAATTTTATTGAATCAAAAAATAAAAAAATATTGAGGTATATGTAGACGACGTCCCAGTAAAAAATAGATCGACAAAGCAACATATAGATAATCTAAAAGAGACATTTGAAAAAATTTACATGAAGTTAAATTCTTCAAAGTGCACCTTTGGAGCATCGAACTACAAGTTCTGGGGTTTTTTGTTAACTGTTGATGGTCTGAAAGCCAATCTAAAAAAGGTTCAGGCAATTTTAGATATACCTTCCCCTTGGAATGCCAAAGAAATACAAAGACGAGCCGAGCGAGTGATTGGACTCAGCCGCTTCCTGTCAAAATTCAACAAACAAATGTGCAACATTCTTAAGAGCTCTTCGGACTACTAGCATTTCGAATGAACAATCGATTACGAATTGGCATTCAAAAACCTTAAAGAGGCCCTAGCGTCGCCACTGCTACTCCAAAGTTGAAAGCCAATAGAGGAATGTTGTTATACCTCGGTTCCTGGCGAGAGGCAGTTGACTCAGTACTAGTCAGAGAAGAGACGAGAGAATAATTTTCTGCGTATTACACCAGCCATGTACTCCTAGGCGTTGAAACTAGGTACCCAATTATGGAGAAACTAACATTTGATTTAATTATCTCTTATCGCAGGTTCCAACTATATTTTTAGACGCACTCGATTCGAGTCATCACTAATCATCTTCTAAAGTCTGTGCTTACTCAACCAGAACATTCTGGTCGATTGCTGAAGTGGGCGGTGTCAAGGCGCAACTAATCGCTGATTTTTTTGGCAAAGGTCCCCGAAGTAGAAGAGCCACTCGAAGGAGACCCTACCATCAACAAAACATGGGTCTTACACGTCGATAGAGCCTCCAAGCAAGCGACCGTCGGACTGTGAGTGGCGTTGAGTAGCCTGATTGGCGAACATATCTATCAGCCTGTCGCAGTGGAGTTTGAAGTTACAAATAACCAAACAGAGCACGAAGGGCTGATCACCGAGCTTCGTTGGGCATATGAAATTGGTGCTCGAGATTTGTTGTTAAAACCAAACTCCTTATTGGTAGTCAATCAATTCAACGGAGAATTTGATACTAGAGATGAGCTATTGACCAAGTACCTCGTCAAGAAGCGAAAGGAAATAGGAAGGTTTAAAAGCTTTCGGGTAGAGCATGTGGGTCGTGAAGAAAACCATGTCCTCGATATCCTGTCCAAACGCATTTGTTTGGGCGAGGCTCCACAAAGGCTTGCTCGACCGACAATGAGGAACCAAAGGCTATGGAAGTATCTGTCGAGGTCGAGAGAACAAAAAGATGGATGAATCCCTAAATTTTCTACCTTAAGACGAGAAAAGTTTCAGAAGACGTTGCAGATCCAAGACGCTTCGAAATTAAGGTCGTGTTATACCTGATGATAGAAGGAAAACTGTTCAGGTAATCAGTGACTTCACTATATCTAAGGTGCTTGATGGAAGACGAAGCATTGGACGTACTCAAGGAGGGGCACTCTGGAGAATGCGGGAGCCACTCTAGAAGGAGAACCAAAGCATATTAGGTGCATTAACAATGCTACTTCTGGCCGACACTCTTGAAAGATGACGAGGAGTTTTCAAGAAAATGTCAGAAATACGCACCCCTATAACATCAGTCGACACACAAGCTTCATCCAATCTTCAGCCCCGGTCTTCGTTATTTTGGGATTGGATATTATGGGTTCCTTTCACCTGACTAAAGGTCAGTGCAAGTTTCTTAAAGTAGCGGTCGATTACTTCTCCAATTGGGTCGAAGCTCACTGCTGAGGTGGCACAAAACTTTGTGTTCCGATCTCATCTGTAGATACATACTGCCGCTAGTCATCATTACAGACAACTAGACAATTTTCGTATTGGCACGTAAAAGATTTTTATGCAAACCAGAGAATTGATATGAGATTTGCTTCGGTCCATCACCCTCGGACAAACGAGCCGGATGAAGTGGCCAACAAGATCATCTTGAACTTGCATATGAAAAAAGTTTGAAGGCGCCAAGGGAAATCAGGCGGACTTACTGCCCTCAGCGCTTTGGGCAATTTGAACCACACCGTCGTCAACAATCGACTAGACACCCTTCATGTTGACTCTTAGAATGGAGATAGTACTGCCAGTCGAATACAACCATCATAGTTAAATCGAGGGTGTGATGTTAGCCCTCAATCTGGCAGAGGAACGGCGAACTAGTTCAGCTCTTCGACAAGAAGAGGTGAAAAGGTGCATGACCAGATATTTCAACAGGCACATCCGAGAGAAGGAGTTTTCATCAGGCGACTCCTGAAGACATTCGATCCATCTGCCCGAGGGCAATCAGTCGTCAAACTGGACAAGACATGAAGCAGACCATACATAATCAACCAAAGAATCTCTTCAGAAGCTTACAAACTCAAAACACACCTTAGAAAATCACTTATGCGAACTTGGAGAGGAGACGATATGAAGAAATTTTTTCCTTAAAGTTTTTTTTTTTTTTTGTAAACATGAAAGGAAGCCATAGTCAATTGTAAATTTAAATCTATCAATAAAATTTCATCTTCTTAAGTTATTCTCTCTGATCGGCTCACTGGTCTCTCTGTCACTCGGGAGACTTGGTCGGATTGATCGGACAACAAATCGATCTTTTGAAACTCAGAAAATGTGTTAGACGACTGTTTTTGTCAACCAAAGATATCAAGTCGGTAAATCAGGAGATAGAAATGACAAGTCAATCAAAGAACAAAGAGGTCAGCCACTCGACGAACAAGCAATCACAATAATTAATTTTATTTATCTCATTCGAAAGGTACAAAACATACATACCATAATAAGCATAAAAGGTACACTTCAGTTAAACTTTATGATAGCAAGGCCAAGGCCCTGTGCTAAAACTCAGTTAAGAAGGCCTTGGCAAGAACTCTAATTTTGCACTTGCCAGAACATCCATCCTCCTCACTCTCGTGGAGTTCCCAAATACTCTTTACGAGAAAGAGTTAAAACCGGGGAAGTGACGATAGAAGGAATCATTGCCGCCCAATGACCATTTTTCTCACACAAATTAAGGTCTGGCACGCAACAACCGTCGAACGGTTAAGGGAGCTGTCATTTGTATGAAAAAGAATTGCATGAAGTTCAATAAAATCTTGCTAAGTCTATCTGATTGGGCCCACCTAAAAAAATGACAAAAATACACCAATAGCATCCTAATAACACAACCGTGTTATTTGCGTAGCCCTTCTGACGATGTTATTGGCGCTGTTCATGAGTGTTGTTGCAGTATTATATGGTATTATTGGAGTTGTTTTGCGGGGGTTACTGCAGTGTTACCAGGATGTTATTTATGTGGTCCTCCGAGCGGTGTTGTTGGCGCTGATCACCAGTGTTATTGTTGTGTTATTGTGGTGTTATTTGAGTTATTTTATGGGGTTATTGAAGCGGAACCGCGGTACCGATGGTATTGCAATGTTATTATGGTGTTATTGGAGTTGTTTTGCAATAACACCACAATAAACGTCTTTTGTCATTTTTTAGATGGACCTAATCAGATACACGTGTCAAGATTTTATTGGAGCCCGGACGCAGAGCAGCGTCCGGACTCCGTATGTAAGATTATTTCCTTTTGTATAATGGAGTTATTGTTGTTATATGAAAAAAAAATTCTAATTTGATTTTAATTATATGGGAGAGATTTTAATATTTGAATCATCTTCAAAATTTATTCAAATCTTGTTCTAGAAAGAATTGAATATAGTATGAATATGGATCAAAATAGGTTCGATAATGAGCCAAATCAAATTTGAAAATGAATATGGACTCGAACACGAGTTGAGTTGATTTGTTCAATTGCCTTCGATTAATCTATGAGTTCTACACTTTCTCGTAATTTTAGAAATTTCTTGGCCTCTCCAATGAAATACATTAAAGACATCCATAGGCTACTTAAATGAGGCGTTCTTCTTTGAATTAATATACATGGATATCAATGACCTTCATCTCTAATCAAGCACTTCATCTAATATAATGGTACATAATACAAAGGACATTGGGCAGCACCATATATGCATTCTTATTAGGAAATATAAAGCATCAATAAGCTATCAAAAATAAAAATTAAAGTTAGTGTAAAAAATTTATTTTTTTAATACTTTCAATGGAGCATTTTATGGTCTAACTAAATTGTTGGATTATTCAAGTATTGGAATCATGTTGCCCTTCCTCTTCCAACTCCTAACTCATTTTCCTTGAGTTACCAGCAATCTTGACATCAAACTTGATGGAAAATAATTGCACCGCATTGTAGGAAAAAATATTACATCAGTACTACGCACGTAGAGGAACGTGCGTACCCAATAAAATCACGCCACGTATCNGCATTGTAGAGGCCGAGGAAATCATTGAAGCTAGATATGGAGACATGTGCTTTTTCTATAACAGTTCTATAGAATTCCTAGTTTATACACTTTTGGGGCATTATTTTAAACTATTCTATTAATGCAAAGCTTCCACATAGTTCAAGTCGAAAATGTGTCAGCGTTGATCTTAAAAAAAATCTAACGATTCAGAAAGAATGAGCAGGATGAAGGAGGGTCCATTAATGGAAGATTATGATCTATATTTGTCTGACTTAATGAAGTTGTCTGAGCCAGGACAACATGACCAAAGCTGACCGAACCACAAAACGGACCAAAGACAACCATAGGTTGCAAGAACGAGTTGCTCGATTATAAACGATACAAAAGGGTATTTGAGACAACCACAACATAAAAAACGACTCGAGGGAAGATTGATTCCCTAGAATCTTCAACCATCTTAGGGAAACTTAGAAACTTCTCATCAGGGTTCAAGAAACGAAAGTAATGTCGTATCAATTGGTTGACCCATATCGACCAAGCTCAGCCGGCCGAACTAATCTTTCCAAACGAAAATTGACTAAGGTCATATGACCAAGGTAAAAGTAGTCAAACGACGGACTTTCTCCTATAAAATAACAAAAATACACCAGCATGACCCCCTTTTAAGTAAGGGCAAAAATGTAATATCATATTCTCGTGTCATCTTCTCTATAAAAAAGACACGATGGATTAATATTTATTTTCACTCTCACTCTCTCTATCTATCTCTTATTATTTAAGTTATATTTCTTAGGTGTGATTCACAAATAAATCATAATTTAACATAGAATGGTAAGAAATGCGCTAGTATACTCCATTTTCTTGGGCAAAAAATTAGTCTCTTATCCTCTTCTCCTCCTTTCCATGCGCCTCTCCTATGCATCTTATCTTAGCATTAACTGTGACGAAAAATATGTCACTAGCAGGCACCTCATTGCGCTTCTCTTTCATCTCTCACTCTTTGTTATGACAATATTTTGTAGAAGAATGGTTAGAGTATCAAGTTTTTATTTCAACCTTATTTGATTGCTCTCTAGCCTATTTTGGCTACTTAGTAACCCTTGAATAATGACAAAAGTTTCTTTAGTCCTCTATATAATGGAATGTATTGAGTTATCGCTGACCATGCTTCTACTACCATCTTTACTCTCTCCTTAAATGGAAATACTCACTTTATTTTTTATAAATCTAATCAAAATAGGCTGATTAAAAATGCATATAGCAAGGTTATAGAAGTCCTTTTCATGAACTTCATGCACTAGTCTAAAATGGAAAATGACCAAATTTTATAGTTATCATAAAATTATTAAAAAAATTTAAAATTAAATTCAAATAAAAATAGTCTATCCCATTTTTTCTTCATTATCATACTAATCCTTACCTTAACCCCATCATTTTTCTTTAGTGGCAAATACATACATAGTTGTTTACAAATCTAGTGCACTCTTTCATCCACTTCAAATTCTCGATATTTTCTCGCTCAAATATCAAAATTAATGATAAAAACACAACCCATATTTTTCATTTTTATCAATTTCTTAATAGTTTGATCGTAGCACGCATAAATGCATCAATTCTGTGGTTCAAAAATATCAATTTTTTCGGGTGCTATGAATTCGTTTTCTCTTTATCCATTCTATCTCTTCTTTTCTTAAGAGAATCATTAATGAGATCAATAAATATAAAGCAACCACTCAAACCCACAACACATCCGCAAAGAACACAAAGAAGTTAAAATATTCCACTTAACTCGTGCATAGAAGTGCCAAAATATTCCACAAAATTTTTAAAATTAGGCTAAAATACTTCACAAAGAACACTTTTTGATAGTGTGTCTATTTTGATATTTCTAAAAATTATTATATTAAAAAAAATTATTTTGTCAATAGATAATAAATCCTTAAAATTCTCTTAATTATAAACCATCAAAGTACAGTAATCTTAATTCAATATGATCGAAGGGCAAAAATCAAGNATACAACATGAGAGAGAGAGAGAGAGAACAAATTGTGTCCATAAAATTCTCTTAATTATAAACCATCAAAGTACAGTAATCTTAATTCAATATGATCGAAGGGCAAAAATCAAGATCGAAAGAAAAATACAGTGAAAGAATCCTGCTTTTAGAACCTGACCTAACTATCAAAAACCCTAATTTTATTGATCAAGGAAAGTGGCAGAGAACTAGAATCAAATCCCAAAAAAGACCCCAACAAGCCTCCCCATCGCCCCTAATTGAAATTGAATTCACGGCGACGATTAAGCACGAGGATTTGTATTGGAAGAGGAGAACGAAGAGGACGACAATGGCGATTGCTGAGTGATGAACNGTCCCAACAAGCCTCCCCATCGCCCCTAATTGAAATTGAATTCACGGCGAAGATTAAGCACGAGGATTTGTATTGGAAGAGGAGAACGAAGAGGACGACAATGGCGATTGCTGAGTGATGAACGGATGCTGAAGTAGCTGAACAGCCGTGAGGCGGCGAGCCGGCTCCTTCTGAAGACAACAAGCGATAAAATTCCTCAACTCCCTCGAGGCATTTGCCGGCGCTTCCGGCGGATTCGAGTAGCAGATTGCGCACATCAGACTCGCCCAATCCCCCTGCCTCCCAATATTCTCGCCGAATGGAAATTTTCCCAGGTAGAACTCCAGTATGCTGATCCCGAAACTCCAGATATCGCCGGCGTATCCATCATAGACACCATGATTCAGATCGGTGTTGATCCTCTCCGGACTCATATATGCTATCGTCCCCACCGACGAGTTGCAGGGATCCATTGTCCGCGCGAGGATTCTTCCGACCCCAAAATCCGCAATCTTGACCTGATGCGCGGAGTTTATGAGAAGATTTGATGGTTTGATGTCGCGATGAACGATTTTTTGGCGGTGGAGATAGGCGAGACCTGATAGAATCTGGCGGGCAACGTCAGCCAGAGATCGCTCCGACGATATCCGATGGCCGTCTAGGGATCCCCCGTCCATGTATTCGAGGAGAATCTGGATCTCGCCGGCGTGATCGTACATGCCGTGGCATCGAACAACAAAGGGGTTATCGGCGGTTCGGAGGATCTCGATTTCGCGATAGATCTGGCGGCGAACGGATTCCTCGTGGTTGCCGTAGATGACTTTCATGGCGTAGATCTTGCCGGTGGGGCGGTGGCGGACCATGTAGACGGTGCCGCCGCTGCCGATGCCGACGCGGCGGACGCGTTCGATGTCGGAGGGGTTTGGGGTTAGGAGGAGTTGACCGGCGGGGGGTGGGGGGGNGAAGATTTGAAGGTTTGATGTCGCGATGAACGATTTTTTGGCGGTGGAGATAGGCGAGACCTGATAGAATCTGCCGGGCAACGTCAGCCAGAGATCGCTCCGACGATATCCGATGGCCGTCTAGGGATCCCCCGTCCATGTATTCGAGGAGAATCTGGATCTCGCCGGCGTGATCGTACATGCCGTGGCATCGAACAACAAAGGGGTTATCGGCGGTTCGGAGGATCTCGATTTCGCGATAGATCTGGCGGCGAACGGATTCCTCGTGGTTGCCGTAGATGACTTTCATGGCGTAGATCTTGCCGGTGGGGCGGTGGCGGACCATGTAGACGGTGCCGCCGCTGCCGATGCCGACGCGGCGGACGCGTTCGATGTCGGAGAGGTTTGGGGTTAGGAGGAGTTGACCGGCGGAGGTTGGGGGGGTCGCCGTAGGGTTAGTTGAGGGTGGGGGGAGAGGGAGGGGGACGGCGAGGGAAGGATCGCGTTGGGGGAGAGGAAGGGTGAGGTCCGGCCGGCGGCGAGGACGGCCGGCCGGGGAAGGTGCCGGAGATCCGGCCGGCCTCATAACGAATGGCGGAACATATGAAGATGAGTCGAAAGGATTTGGAGGAGGGAGAAGAGGTGTCTTGGTGATGAGGATTCCAGCTAGCTGTGGGTAAGAGTCCAGCGGGTGGAAGCAAGTTTGGGAGTTTAGGGTTTAATTAAAGAGAGGAGAGAGGGTGNAGGTGTCTTGGTGATGAGGATTCTTCCAGCTAGTTGTGGGTAAGAGTCCAGCGGGTGGAAGCAAGTTTGGGAGTTTAGGGTTTAATTAAAGAGAGGAGAGAGGGTGAAATTTATAGAAAGGAAATGGAGAGTGATGGAGAAAATAAGTGATTTTGTGATGAAAATGGTCATTGATTTCAAACATTTAAATTGAGAGTGCCGTGTAAGGGTGTAATTTAGCCAACAAGTTAACACATGAGATGGCTAAGATTCAAAATAAGGCTTCATAAGTGGCTTGTGAAGTAATTTTGATGAGATAATGAATCGAGTTTAAGTCAGTCGCGACTTGATTTGTTTTAGCTTTTGAGTTAGATCATTTTTTTTAAATAATTATTATAAAATATATTCATATTTAATGTGTATCGAAAGGTCTGTGACTGTAGAGTGATGAATTATCATCTCAACATTGCAAGAAAATTCAATACACACACGGGTAATTAAAGGGGAGTAAACAGAGCGAGACACCTAAATTTTTATGTGGTTTGAAAAACCTTGGGGTTTAGCCTAGTTAACATAATACACAATGCAATTTTGAGTACATGAGTTTGTTATTCCTATTATTAGGAAAGATGAAATTACAAAGTTGATTATTATAAATATGCAATGACAGTTCATTGATAATACTCGTAATATGGTTGTAATGCATATAGTCTCGATGATAGCAAGTTGTAAGGGTCTTAGTCAATTGTTATAGAGACAGTAATCTGTCTTGAATGTTATAAATGTTGGATATAGCATTAGTTTGTTGTATAGGTTGTAGTTGAAAGTCATGGTAATAGTAGGTCATGTGAGTCGCAAATTGTTGCCTTCGGTCATTGGTTGGTATGTAGTAAGAAGCTACAAGAGCTATAAACCACGTAGGTCGTAGTTGATCACATAAACCACATGGTGATTAGTAATAAGGTCGGCGAGCCACAAGTATTAGAGTTTAGGGATGTGTGAGCTGTGGGTAGGGGTGTGCATTCCATCGGTTTGGATGGATGGATTTTAAAATTGGGTTAACCGATCTACACCAAAATCTAGAAACCAAACTACCAAATCAAATAAAATAGAACTATGTAAAGCCCACTGTGTTTGATTGTTTTTTTGTTGTATGAATTTATTTTTCACAGTGTTACAATAAAGAAAATGTGAGAGAATTTTGGAAGGAGTTCGAGAAATTCATAATAGAATTTTGTTTAATAACATCAATCGGGCTAGCATTGTAAAAATGAATGTTAAAAACAAAAGTATAAGATATATTGACTGTATATAAGTAAATGTCAAAATTATATGATTAGATATGCAAATAAAATAGTTTTTGATGCTAAACATATAAACTTGTATTGTGCTAAAAAATTCTCAACTGTAGAGAGAAATTAGGTCTCATCTTGATAATAATATCTACCAGACAAATATATACAAATAATAAGAGATATTGATTTCTATGTGAAGAATCAAAGATGGAAAAAAAATTAGAGTTTGTTCAAGTCAAAATAAACTATTTATATAAAATGATAAAGTTTCACTAATCTTTATAATTAGAGCTATGATTACATGGTTATGAACTCTTGCTTTTCATTTTATTGCTACATTATTAATTGAGTTACAATGATTTGAAATGAGTGAATTGGAGATAGTAAATATGTTACAACAACAACATCACCATAATTGGCTACAAAAATCATCAGTGATGGTCTAAAATAATAATAGTTGGTGGTTGGCTTTGAACTTTCTTTAATAGTATTGACTTTATAGTCGTGTTCCATGTCCCATTCAAAGAGTTTTGAGAAGAATGTTTGATGAAGTGTGTTCAAATCTAAAACATTCTATCCGACAATCAATCGTGTACATATTTCTTTTGGCATTTAGGTGTCATTATGATCAATCTTAGAGTTGAAAGCTTAGAAGTATGCCAAATTTTGAGGGCATTTCGCACTTCAACTAATGCTTTTAATCTTTCAATTATACTTCATGTTTCGTATCATTAGGTTCATTTTATTTGGCCATTTAGCCTGACTATAGATTTGCCGAAATTGATATACATATTATCCTCAATTTATCTTCAAAATTTTAGTTGTGATTAAAAAAATCAATATTAATATATATATATATATATAAAAGAGGATCAATGGTCAATGCATGATATTTTAATTTATTTTTTTTTAAATATACTTTATTTTTCTACCAACTAAAATAATTTGACCGTTACATGCATGTGTTTTCAAACTGCCTTGTACCGTTTGACAAAACGCAAAATTTTTCCACCATGGAAGTCATGCATGTCAGCAGCTTCCTCGTAATTTACTTAGAAAATTCTTGCGTTTGATTTTGGTTCGCAGTCAAGAGACATGAATCTAACTATGTCATTAAATAAAAAATATAATTAATATTATATTATTATTAAATATTTAAATTTAGATTCAAGATTTAAAAAAATCAAAAAAATGAACGGCTGATAGCATTATGAAGATCTAAAGTGGATTACAGTAAAGTGGCTGATTAATTGTATGCCAAAAACCAATCACCTGGGCCAAGGAAGGAGTCTCGCATGAGTTTCAGAAGATAGGGCACTTATTGACTTTCCTCGCTCTCTCAATAGATGACCTATATCAGTTACTAAGCTAACTTGTCAAACTCACATGGCAGTCTGACTTGATAGACTCACACAGTGGACTAATCGATCACACTTATCCCTCAAACTCGTCTCGTTAATGATATTCGGAATTAACGGAACCAAGAAAATCAAGAGCAACACCACATATTGACATATATCACATCATCATTTCTAAGCAGCCTGATATCCACGCCACTGTCTTTGCATTGAAACAAGATGGACAAACTTCAGAACAACAACTCGTATTTAATATTTTTCCTAAAACATGCATAAAAAGAGGAAAGGGAGGCAATTAATCATAACCATCTATCAATCGACTCTTGCTCTCATCCAGACCTTCTGGGAGAGATCTCACACCGTAACTCAAGGGATCGTTCTGACTTTGTTAGATCTTTCTCTCCACCTCTTTTTGGGGGAAAGATCATCAGAGGAACATATACTTTGGACATGGAAAATATGCACAGGTTTCTTCGAGGTTGTATCGACTCGCAAACATTATAGGACCTTACGTCAACAAGTCAGCACTAATTTAGTCAATTTTGGGGCGATTTTGAACTAAAACTTCGTATTTTATAAATGCCTTAGCTTTGTGATTCACATAAAAAAATCAATCTTGACAAATAGAAGGATTAAGAAAAAAATGACTTTGAAATAGTCCATGCGTTTGCATCATTACATTAGTTGAGGAATACTTTGTGATTCAAACTAAAGATGCTACTACTTTGACTTCTGAATCAGACTTCCAACTTCGAAAGAATTGAACTGGTCACATTGACAGTCTTGACTTTAGTTTATTGGCTTATAAATTAAAATATTTCATTAGATCTAATTTTTTTATTATGTAAATTATGTCATTGGTAAATATTATATTTATGGCGACTTGGTCTTGAGCTTGCTCGTGAGTATTGGGCGTTTAAATAACGCTCATGGAACCAACAAGACCTGTCCATTCAAGTTATTATGTTGGAGGAAGATTTGCATGCATACCACTCAATTCCTATTTATTTACATCTCTAACACCTAAATTTTAATTTTTTACATATATGCCGCTTTACGGTGAAAGGTGTACTTCACCTTCTAAAGTTAAAATTGTTGAATTGTTTATGTAAAAAATAAAATTTAATTGTTGGATATGTAAATAATTAGGTTAAACGGATAAAAATGTGAGCCGATGTGATTTTTAAATCATCGTCCATGCTTAAATTTCGACTTTTTGATTTTAATCGGATGATTATAAATAAATGATTTAAAGTAACTATACAACAACAACAACAACAACAGGGGCATAATCCCACTACGTGGGGTCGGCTACATTAATCCTTTTTCTCCATTTGTGTCCTATTTAGTGTCATGTTTTCATTTAGTTCCAGTAAATTAAGATCATTTTTTTTATACAATAAGCTCAAGTCTTCCTAGGTATGCCTCTGCCTTTCTTAGCATAATTCAAATCTAAAACATCTACTCTTCTAATCAAATCATTAGTTGGTCAACGTTTAATGTGACCAAACCATCTAAGACAACTTTCCCTAATTTTGTCCGTCACAGGAGCTACACCAACCCTATCACGGATGTATTCATTTCGCATTTTGTCTCTAAGTGTAAAGCCGCTCATCCACCTAATTATGCTCATCTCGGCAACGCTTAAGTTATTATTATGCTTCTCTTTTAAATGCCAACATTCAACGCCATAAAGTATTGCAGGTCTCACCACCATCTTATAAAATTTTCCTTTCAGTCTAAGTGGTACTTTTCTATCACACAATAGGCCCGAAACTTTCCTCCACTTCAACCAACTAACTTAAATTCTACTATTAACATCCTCATCTATATCACCATCACTTTGAACAACGGAACCAAGATATCTAAATCGTTCACACCTTTTAAAAATTTGATCACCCAAAGTCACACTTCTGTCACTAGAGTTACTACTACTTAAATTACATTCCATGTATTCAGTTTTAGTTCTACTTAAATGAAGACATTTAGACTCCAATGTAGACCTCCATAATTCAAGTTTTTCCTGGGCTTTTTCTCTCATCTTATCCACGAGAAGGATATCATCATCAAAAAACATAAACCAATGTACATCCTCCTATAGATGTCCGGTAAGACCATCCATAACTAGAGCAAAAAGATGTGGGCTTAAGGTCGATCCCTGATGTAATCCAACATAAATAGTAAAAAAATATAACTAGAGTTACTCTACGTTTGATGTAGTTAAATACATTCGTGATAAATCAGATGGTTGTTGACTCTCGACATCAACAACATTAACTATTATTTGAATCATGTACAAACAAGCTTTACATAACCTTCAATATTGACTTAAAACTTCATATTATTTTCCTTACTTTCGTTTATCTTAAAGAAAAAGTTTGAGAATATAGTTCATAAAAATAACCATAATGGTTGGAATATATCAAATTATATATCAAGTCCTTATTATTTAATGTGTTGCCACTGTTCTTATATTGTTGATTAAGGTAAATAATATATGCATACAGACATCCATATATCATATGGTTTTGAATTATCTATGTAATTCATACTAGTAAAGTAACTCTTTATTATTATAATAGTTTTTTAAATAGTAAAATTAAGACAAATTTACATAAATAATAATTTAGCATCACATAAAATAATGAAGCCTATAAGTGGTTTTAAGCATATGGTCACCAATACTATTATTTACACAAATGTATTTTTTTGATAATAAAGAATTAATCTTGTAGATGTAATAGAAAAATTAGACATTATAAATATAGAAAATTAAATTAAATGTTAAGTGTATATTCATAGGAGTTTATGGAACGCATATAAATGACCCGTCTTAAGCCCTCCCAAAATCTCGATGTTTACAAGCTGATGGCTGCGATGAAGAGTTCCGGCCAAGTACTTCCTCGCCGGAACCCTAAAATTCCCGAAGACACTGTCTTCTACTCCATCTATTCGGACGACATCAAGTCTTCCAGCCCGACTAATGCCGCGGCCACCGACCTCCGCTCCCTCCTCCTTCGCATCCATTCCATCCTTGCCCCACTCATGTCTACCTATATCTGGCAGCACGAGCCGTTCATCTTATCCACCGTTGCTTCCTCCACCTCCTGTCGCCTATGCGGCTCCCCTCCCATCCCTCACCTTCACGGAAAGACTCGTTTCGGCGACAACCTGGAGGACGAGTGGTTCATCGTCTTCCTCCTCTTCGAGATCTCCCGTGCATTTCCCTCGCTTTCGATCCGGGTTTGGGACTCCGACGGCGAGTTCCTTCTCATCGAGACAGCCTTCTCCCTTCCTCGCTGGCTCAATCCCGATTCCNGGAGTTTTTGATTTTAATCGGATGGTTATAAATAAATGATTTAAAGTAACTATACAACAACAACAACAATAACAACAGAGCCTTAATCCCACTACATGGGGTCGGCTACATGAATCCTTTTTCTCCATTTGTGTCCTATTTAGTGTCATGTTTTCATTTAGTTATAGTAAATTAAGATCAATTTTTATACAATGAGCCCAAGTTTTCCCAGGTTGAATCTAAAACATCTACTTTCCTGATCAAATCATTAGTTGGTCAACGTTTAGTGTGACCAAACCATCTAGGACAACTTTCCCTAATTTTGTCCGTCACAAGAGCTACACCAACCCTATCACAGATATATTCATTTCGCATTTCGTCTCTAAGTGTAAAGCCGCTCATCCACCTAATCATTTTCATCTCGACAACGCTTAACTTATTATTATGTTTCTCTTTTAAAGGCCAACATTTAGCGCCATAGAGTATTGCTGGTCTCACCACCGTCTTATAAAATTTTCCTTTCAGTTTAAGTGGTACTTTTCTATCACACAAAAGGCTCGAAGCATTCCTCCAATTCAACCAACCTACTTAAATTCTACTATTAACATCCCCATCTATATCACCATCGCTTTGAACAACAAAACCAAAATGTCTAAATCATTCATACCTTTTAATAATTTGATCACCCAAAGTCACACTTCTGTCACTAGAGTCACTACTACTAAAATTACATTCCATGTATTCAGTTTTAGTTCTACTTAAATGAAGGTCCTTAGACTTCAATGTAGACCTCCATAATTCAAGTTTTTCCTGGACTTTTTCTCTCGTCTTATCCACTAGAAGGATATCATCAGCAAAAAGCATAAACCAAGGTACATCCTCCTATAGATGTCCGATAAGACCATCCATAACTAGAGCAAAAAGATATGGGCTTAAAGTCGATCCCCGATGTAATCCAACAGAAATAGTAAAATATTTGGCTAGTCCTCCTTCAATTCGAACATAAGTTACAACTCTAGTATACACGTCTTTAATGACTTAAATTTAAGTCATATCAACACTTTTTTTTCAATAGCTCTCCAAAGGATATCTCTTGGAACCTTATCGTAACCTTTTCTAAATATATAAAAATCAAATATAAATTCTCATTATTATCTCTGAACTTTTCCATCAAATCAAACCTTTCAATAAATGTATAGCTTCCTAGAGTTGCCCGACATAAATCTAAATTTTTACTTCAATGTTCAGTCTAAGTTTCAAAACACTGCTCAACATTATTTAGTATAATTTTTAACTTTCTTAGATATTACAATATTAAAAATTCTAAATTATGTTAATAGCTTATTAAGGGTTTTTTGTTTTGGGTGATTGTAGCTTTTTTACAAAAGTGATTGTACAATCGTGGTAGAGAAATCAACTACTTATAAAGCTGTAGTGGGAATTATAAAGATGTATATACATTTATCTAAAAAAAATAGACAACAGTTTTATCACAACCATCATATTTTAACATTTTAGGTTAAAAACAACACATCAACCAACCATATAAATTTCTCAAAAATAGTAAGAAAGCAATTCTCCATTTGAAACTATGATGACGACCTAAAACAAAGAGCAAACATAAGACTGTCCCAAATATACTATATACATTAAACAAACTAAAGAAGTTTAGATCTTATATAATTCAAGTTAAAGGCCATGCCCATCATCTTGATCATCTTCAAAGTTTATGACACCAAATCACCTCCTCCCTCCTCCCTCCTCCCTCCTCCCTCCTTGATTTGATTTGTTTTTTCAATGAATAAAAAATTAAAAAAAATATTTTTTTTTAATCATTTTTTTAAAATACATTTTACATTTTTTTTCATAATATCACAAGGGATAATTTTTTAGGTTAAAATATTGTAATCAAAGTTTAATAAGAATGAATTAAAAGTTCTTAAATTTATTTTTAAAATAATATAATGTAAATATAATCAATCAATTTTATGTTACACTTATTATACTTATTTTAATTTTTTTATTTAAATTTTAATAAATATATCTCCGCACATAGAGCTGTAAACAAGCCGAGCTTGAGCGAGCTCAGGCTTGGCTCGTGTTCGGCTCGTTCGAA
>JXCR01143408.1:184241-199276 GCA_002079205.1 Phalaenopsis hybrid cultivar
ATATTAATATAGATATTGTATATTTATATAATATAAGTTATATAATTAATATAATATATTATTTATATATATTAATATTAGAAATGTCAAACTGGCTCATCGTTCGCGAACAGCTCGTGTTCGGTTTGTTCGTTAAGAAACGAACACGAACAGTGACTTCACAAACAATTTCGAACACGAGCTTATTTCAAACAAACCAAATTTCAAACGAACCGAACACGAACACAAGCTCTGTTCATTCGTGTTCGGTTCGTTTACACCCCTACTTCCAACATCGAGTCAATAAACATTGAGATTTCAAAATAATTGTCGTTGTTTATTGTGTAATGATAGATGTTTTTTTTTTTTTTGAAGGTTTTGAACAATATTTTGATAAATTTTAAGGATAGATTTTATTAAGAATAGAGTTAAAGCATTTATTAAGTTCGCTCGTCAAATAATTCTCTAAAGGATAAGATTTATTATTGTGAATACGAACGTCATACCATGACTGAAAACTTAATAAACCTCTGAATTTGAGTGTGACAAGGAAAAATGTCATTAGAAGTTTTCATGGTTATGACAACTCGTATGAAGAGTAGGGCTGTCAAACGGCTCGTTATTTGCGAACATCTCGTGTTCGGCTCGTTAATTTCGTTCGATAAGTTAACGAGCCGAACACGAACTAAGATGTCTTGGCTCGANGTAGTATCTCTATTTGAAAGTTTTAGAGCGTTAGTGGTGGCAAATGCTTTGTTTGAACAATCTTGCTTTTGCTGTATGGATCAGGATCACATGTAAGGAGGCCTTTTATCTACAAGCGAAGATGCTTATACTTAGTATCTTTGATGTATTTTAAGATTTTTGGACAAATATTTCCTGCAAAACATAAACTTATAATATGTTTGTATGGGGGTGGCTTCATATTGAGAACTTGTATGATGTTTCTAGAATATATTAGCTCATATCTATCCAAATTTATCGCTAACCGCCTAGTTGGCCTAGATGATTTTTACGACATATCAATAGACCAGGATGAGCAAATAAATTTATATTTATTCCAATAAAAAAATTAGGTGCCATCAATTGCATAGTTATCTATATAAATGATTAGAGCATCTAAATTCAGTAACACCTATCAATTTAGTCACAAAGGTATAATTGAAACTTACCATCCATCATACAAAAATTGATCCAATTAGACCGATAAGACAATTATTTGATGAACTTTATAATTATATTACATTAATCACTTTCCCATAATTTCTGAAGCATGAATTTAGAAACATCGAGTTCAATAAGCTGAGTAGTTGAATCAACATGTGCGAGCTTTTAAGAACAAAAACCTGAGTAGTTGAAACCTACTTGCTTAATTATAAAAATATCATATCACAACTATTATAACTATTGCATCAATTAGAATAATCTTATGTAACAAAATATACAAGATATCAACTATCATGCAATGATAATCATTTTCTAGAATCAAGATAAAAATGTGAAAAATGACTACCAACTAATTGCTAAAATAAAAATAAGCATCAATCAATGATATCTTATAATAATTGTCTCTCATAGTAGTCAGAAGCTTGAATCTAAAGGATGGCTTTCAGATAATTAAAAATTCATTGACTTCTCTCTAAAAAGTTTGTCATATTGAATTTCAAGCTTGCTTCCAAGCTATTCTATAAAATACCAGTCAGAAGATCACAACCAACGATCATATTATTATCAACAACAATAACAACAAAAAGAATCTTTTATCCCACTAAGTGGGGTCGGCTATATGAATCCTTTTCTCCATTGTGTCCTAATGAGTGTCATATTTAAGATTCTGAAATCAGACCAGACATTGAACTGCTAGAAGGAGATGTTCCAAGTTCAAAGGTTGAATCGAGTTTGAACTGGATTTTCAACTGGTTGATCCATTAAATCATAAACGTATTTAAAAATGATTAAAAATGACAATACATAAGATTTACATACCATTCAACTCCTATGTATTTAAATATCTAACACCTAAAATTCAATTTTAACGTATAATTTCATCCATGCATGAAAACATGCATTTCAATTTTTAAAAGTTAAACTAATGATGTGCTGTATTTGATATGGATGATTTTGGTGGTATAAATGTAAAAACATAGAGTTTAGGTGTTAGATATGTAAATAAATGAAATTTGGTGGTATGTATGTAAACTGAAATTTTTTTGTAATAGTGTTGTTTTTGATATGTTAAGAGTGACTTGGGTTGTATAAATATAAAAAATAGAGTTTAGGTATTAGATATGTAAATTACATAAAATTGGGAGGTATGTATATAAATGCCCTTGTTTACATAAAATTTGGAGGCATGTATGTAAATTGAATTTCTTTGAAATAAATTAGAGCAGATTATATTTGTTATTTTGCAAACAGTTCATCTTTTTTTCTTAATTCCACATCATAAAATTGGTTTTACTATTTAAATTAAAAAAAATTGGCAAGACTTGTGTACTCTATGAACTGAACGATTCCTTATAACCGAAGTCGGTTTGTCTGTTCAGAGGTGGAATTGCTGGTTCTATTCGGTTTTGGGTAGTTCTATGTCAGCTGAGTTTTTTATGCTAAACGGAACCAGGTCTGTGGCCGGCTCACAGTCGAACCTGCAGGTCCTGCCTGATTTTTTAAACCATGGTCATATTTTCATTTAATTGTAATAGATTAAGATCATTTTATATACAATATGCCCAAGTTTTTTTAGGTCTATGGTTGTCTTTCTTAACATAAGTCGAATCTATAGCATCTACTCTCCTAATCAGATCATCAGGTGATTGACATTTAATGTGACCAAATCATCTAAGACGACTATCTCTAATCCAGCCTGTCATTGTAGCTACACCAACCCTTTCACAGATATATTTGTTTCACATTTTGTCTCTAAATGTCAGACCACTCATCTACTTAAGCATTCTCTTCTTGGTAACACTTGACTTTGTTTTGTGCTTCTCTTTTAAAGTCTAACATTCTGCGTTATAAAACATTGTAAGTTTCACCTCTATCTTATAAAATGTTCCTTTACGTTGAAGTTGTACTTTTCTATCACACAATAGGCCTAATGCATTCCTCCAATTCAACCAACCAACCTAAATTCTACTAATAACATCCCCATCTATATCACCATCAGTTTGAACAATCGACCTGAGATATCTAAAACATTCACATCTTTTAATGATTTGATTACTCATAGTTAGGACTCTACCACTAAAACTCCTATTAAAATTACATTTTATGTATTCAATTTTAGATTTACTCAAATGAAGGCCTTTAAAATCCAATGCAGACCTCCTTAATTCAAGTTTTTCCTTAACTATTTCTCTAGTCTTATCCAAAAGAATGATATCATCAACGAAAAGCATATACCAAGGTACATCATCCTGCAAATGTCCATTAAGAGCATCCATAACTAAAGCAAAAAGATATGGGCTTAATGTTGTTCCTTGTTATAACTCAACTTAAATAGGAAAATATCTGGTAAATCCTCCTTCGATTTGGACACAGTTAATGACTGTAGAGTACATATCTTTAATGAATTGAATATAAGTTATATCAACACTTTTCTTTTCTAGAACTTTCCAAAGAACTTCTCTTGGAACCTTATTGTAGGCTTTTTCTAAATAAATAAAAATCATATGTAGATCCTCCTTGCTCTCTTCGTACTTCTCCATCAAACCTCTGAATAAATGTATAGTTTCCATAGTAGAATTGTCCGACATAAATTTAAGTTGATTATGATAAATCTTTGTATCACGTTTTAACCTATGCTCAATTACCCTCTCCCATATATTTAAAGTTTGACACATTAACTTAATTCCTCTATAATTTACACACTCTTGTGCATTCCCTTTACTTTTAAAATGGGGACCAAATTACTCTGCCTCATTTTCACAGGAATCTTTTTTAGTTTTAAAAATAATATTAAAGAGCTCAGTAAGCCAAGAAACTCCCAAATCTCCTAGATATTTCCATACTTCAATTAGGATATCATTAGATCCTACTGGTTTTCCACCTTTAATTTTTTTTAAAGTCTACTCTTCTTTTTTACTAAAGTGATGATAAAAATATAAGTTTTTGCTATTATTAACGATTTTAAGATCACTAATGTCGATCATATTTTCAGAAACTTCATTAAAAAATTTATCAAAATAACTCACCCACCTATGTTGAATATATTCCTCTAAGAAAATTTTTTTTTGATCTCCATCTTTAATACATTTTACTTGAATTAAATCTTTAGTTTTTTCATCTTTGTTTAGTTAGTTTATACATATATTTTCACCATTCTTAATATCTAATATATTGTAAAAGTCATTAAGATCATAATTTTTAGTGTCACAAATTATTCTCTTAGAACTCATTTAGGGCAGCTTATTTGTTGCAGAGCGGTGAACGTAGAAAATCATGTTTGGTTGTAGCGACTCAGCAACGGTTTATTCACCGCGACCTTAAACCCATATTGCGGGTTTGAACCTACAGTTCGCATTTTTTGTGATTTTATTACGTGGCTACCCTTCTCTCGTCACAGTTTGAATTCTATCGCAAGGCTGCCCTGTTCTCTTCTCTCGCTTCTCTACCCTAGGTATCTTCTCCTCTCTCCCTTCTCTCTGATCTTCGGCTCCAGTGACACGTGATTGCCTTTTTTCTCGCTTCTCTCCTATCTCCTGCTTTGTTTGGTTCCTCTGCTCTCCATCCTACTTTGGTATCCTCTACCCCTTCTCTTTGCTGTTACTTTGTATGCTCTTTGCGGTTTGAGGTTCATTGTCGCATGTGGCTTTCTCTTTGCAATTTGTGGCTTTGCTCTACGGAGAAATCATAATTTTCTCTTTGAAGGATGGGATTTTGAAATTTTGATTGTGCTTTTTGCTCTATTTGGTTTCTGGTTCAATGTGGTTTGTGGCATCTAGAAGGAATGGACTTAGAATTTGCACTTATTTTTCCTGTGACCTTTGTAGGTTGCTCTTTGCAGGTTACTATTGTTGGTTTGCTCTTTTTTTGTGACATCAGATGGGTTGCTCATTGTGCTTTGTGGCCTTGGTGTATGCCCACTGAATTTTGGTTTTGCTGCTCCATCTCTCAGTTGGGTTGCTCTTGGTGGTTGGCCCTCTTTCTTGGATGGATTGCACATTATGGTGTGTTAGTGTGGTGGTTGTGGTGTGTTGATGGTGGTTTGTTGGTGTGGTGAGGGTGATGGTGTGTTGATGGTAGTGTATTAGTTATGATGATGTGATGGTAGTGTGCTGGTATTGATGATGTGGTTGTGTATAGATGGTTAATGTGTTGTGATGGTGGTGGTGGTAGACTGGCAATTTGTTGGTTGTGATGATGTGGTGGTGGTGGTGTGTTGGTGTTATTGATGTGGTTTTATGTAGATGTTTTAATGTGTTGTGGTAGTGTGTTGGTTGTGATATTCAGATTATATTTCTATTTTTATGTATGAAATATGCAACTATGACTGATTCAATTATAAACACACAATAATATAGGGGCAAAAGTTTTTTTTGTATCATAAATAACTGCTGACAAAAAACAAATATGATACACAACTTTCTCGCAACAGTTTTTTAATAAGCTGCAATTGCCCTAAACAGGTCTTTAGATTATCTACGGGTCATCTTATACTTTTCTTAGTTCTTTAAGCTTTTACGTTTAAATCAGTTTTTATAACACAAATTCTTATATTTTATTTTTTCTTACATATTATTATTCAACTGTCAACTATTTTTATTTATAAAAACTTTTCATTTTGATTCTCAAAATACATCTTTTGTCACTTATTTAATAGTATTTGTTACTTTATCCCATATAAAATTAACCTTTTTTATGAACATCTCAAATCTTAAAATCCTGAAGTATAGTGATCCCTGCATACTTTTCATTATATTTAGGTCAGACAACGTGTTGCTTCTAGAGGATGCCCAACATTTACATAATGATTTAAATGATTCATGTCATGATTTTTCGACAAAATTTTATACTGGCTGTTACTACATAACGTAACCCTTTACTTTTCGCATCTGTGGTCTGGATCCTCATAATGGTAGTGTTAATCATATCCTTCAAACATTTCAATATAATTAGAAATGTATGAATTGCCGTGAGTACAATGCTACAATAAAGGTACACATTTACATCATAATCAACTTGATAAGCAATCAATTACATTACATCACATTGATATGGGATACTTGAGAACTAGTGCCATGCCAATATGCAACAATATACAAAATAATGGGTCAACAAAATTCATGCACGATTGTAATTTGCTTTACTAATATGTACATACAATTATGTAAGTGTGAATATTATCAAATAATAACCTACACATGAAATAACATATAAAAATTAGGAATATATCCTACAGGAATGCCACTGGAGTGTCCATAAAGGAGAAAGGGTATAATTAGTCTTCAACGAGTAAGGCTCGCATATCACAAAGTGAAAAACTCACATGCAAGCCTACTCATCAGTCTTCTTTTTTAAATTCATGACTCATAAATCAGTAAATTTTGCCGAGTTCAATGCGCAAGGCATGCTACAAATCATTGGAGTTGTTGTTAACATATATGAATTTATGCTGGTAAAATTAGTCCTCAGCAAGTAAGAGTCACATATCACAAAGTGAAAAACTCACATGCAAGCCTACTCATCAGCCTTCTTTTTCAAAAATCATGAATCATAAGTCAGTAACTTTTGCTGAGTTCAATGCATAAGGTATGCAACAAATCATTTGAGTTATTGCTAACATAATATATGAATAAAGGCTGCATCTTTCTTTGGTCATAATCCAAATACTTTTATATTAAAGGAATTACATAATTTTTTAAACCAACTTACATGCTTATATTAACCCATTAATCTAATTTGATTGGAGCATTATATATGAATAATTCATGTATAATTAATTTAAGATTTTATTCTCTAAGCCTGTTCTAACTCATAAACTAATTTATAAGATTAAATCTCAAAATACGTATGAATAAAAAATATTTCTAATTTACCCATTGTGCTTATTAGCCCTTCACTCATCTCTAAGTTAACTTAGAAGCTTATATTTTAAACACCTTATTGCACTAAATATAAATAATACATCAAAATCCCACTTCAAACCTATAGTTTGTAACCCTTTAACATGCAAATATACGAATGAGGATGCTGCTTTGCAGTTGAAAAATTTTCACCCTAAACTTTACCTAAACAAGTATTTCTCTCCAAATTAGTATTTAATCTAATTGGCGATCAAATCATCTTTATCCTATGCATCATTTATTAAATTCAAATATAATTTGATTAAAATGACAAGATGCACTTTTGTTCTTATATCAATTATGAAGCCCTCCAACTAAGCTTGGATGAAACCTATTCCATTTCACTTTCAAACCTTAAAACATTGAAAAAGCTCTTTTTATTTGAGTTAGGGTTTCCAATCCTAATCTTAGATGAAGAGGTGGAAAGCTAAGGGAAGGAAAGATCTAATTTCAAAGTTTTGCTCAAAGATCTAATTTCAAAGATTTGCTCAAAGATCTAATTTCAAAGATTTGTTCACAATCCTCAGTCAATTATCTCTTGCCATGGTTGAAGAGGATGATAAAACGGGAGTTGGGGCATTGCTCTATCTTTATTTTGTCTCCATCAAGTCATTCAGGTGGAAGTACTAAAATAATATAATTTCCATGCCAGAACAGAAGTTGCAGACAAGTGATGCCATAGTTTCTTGTAGAATGAGAAGGTATAAGAGTGACGAACTAAATGCATCTTTACAGGCTATTAGAATGGTTTAAATGAACTGAGATTGACACCAAGTTCTGTTAAAAAAGAATTAATGGTGAAAAGTGTTTTATGGCATGCTAGATTTTCTTATCAACGACTTTTACGTAAGGGTTTTGCCAAAACTCAAAGTGTTTTTGAAACGTAAAAAAATATTGATGAAATAAATCTTTCGACATGAAAATGGAATAAATTGAGATGGAGCCCTGAATGTATTTCTAGTTTTACTTTCAGTGTAACACGCACTGGCAAGAACTCATCTTATGGAGGTTTATAGCTTTAAAGAAGTTTTGTAAATCTAAATTTCGATCAATTCAGTGTTGCACATCTCTAAGTTTTGTGAGCTTATTTTTTTTTAAATATAAACAATTTTGACTGTTTTCTGAAGAATGGCGTTGTCCCAGGGACATCCTGACTGCTCCTGTAAAAAGGATTGAGGAAATACTGACCTCAGTATATTCCATAAATGATTTCAAAGATATGCATCTTCTTCCTCCAGATGATGATTCCTGGTTATATAATGGAGAAGATGAGTTAAATTCAGCCATATTAGAGAGACAAATGGAGATGGAAGCTTATGAGTCGAAACACAGGAAAGACAAGAGGGTAGTAGGGGAACGGTTTGATGGTTCTAGTTCTCAAACAAATGATTTTAATCTTAAGGATGTTGCAGAATCTATGCAAGCTTTTGTTAGAAAAGTTTCAAGCTTTGAGGGAGCTGAGGTTCCTGATGACTGGTATGTTGATAATAATGGTGAATATTATGGTTTTAAATGATGACATCTTGATGCTGTTTAGTTCGTTAATTTGTATTTTTTATATGCTTATAGTATTGTAAACATAATTTTTTGTAGGAAGATTTATATACATACCACTTAATTCTTATGTATTAATGTATCTAACACCTATACTCCATTTTTTACAGGCATTCTACTTTACCTTTGCATGAAAAGGTGTATTTCATCTTTTAAAAGTTAAAATGTTGGTATTTTTGATGTGATAAGAAAAATTTGCGTGGTATAAATGTCAAAAGTTAAGTTTAGGTTTTAGATATGTAAATACATAAGAATTGTGTGGTATGTATGTAAACGTCCTGTTCTTTTACTGGGGTTGTTTTAACTCTTTTTTATCCATGTACTTCTGTTTCGTTTAGCCCATTTATGTTTTAACTTTTATCTGTCGAAACTTGATTTTTTCATGACCAACTTTGGCTAGGGAAAACATCTTGCAAGGCAAGTAGATCGTTAACATAAATTACTGTTGACATTTCTAAAATCCAAGGCCACTAAAGTTATTTTTCACCGAGTAATTTTTAAAAAATTAGTAAGAAAATAGTATCACGGCATGACCTAAGATACTTGTTCATCTCTATTTCTTTTGAACATCTTTTATCCATATTTCTTAGGCCAATCTCCTCTCCTTTTGTGAATAAATACTAATTTATATGCTTGTTTATTTGTTATATTTTTTACCGTTAATTGTACATATTTAAACCACTTGAGCTTTTTTTCAATTATAGTATTTTTGAGAATGCCATTCTAATCATTCTCTTAATATAATTATTCCTTTAGACAGCTCAAGTCAATGGAGCATATTTTTAAATTGAGGGGTGGTCCTTTGAAAGAGATGAATGACATCTATGTACAAATGCAATTGTTTATATTCCTCGCTTGTTTATTTTGATTGCTACAAATCTTTGTAGATAAAAAATTATTATGTTGAATGCATGTGCTAAACATAGGAAAATTGAAAACATATTTCGGAAAAATAAGAAGTAAAATAAAAAAAAAATGTTGCATTAAAAATAACTAATTGGTAAGATTGTACTGCTTGAGTTTGGAAGAAATAGGATAAAGTACGAAGTTTAATATGATATGAAGCGCATTCCAGACACCAAGGAAATCATAATAAAGGACATTTACCTAGTGCTTTTGGGAAAATGTCTGGAGTATCTTCTGCCGTCATTACTGTGTGTTAAATATGTGTACATAAAAAGCATGATTTATTCTTCGCAGCACTATGCTAATGGGAGTAATTTCTGTTGTGAAATGTTTGGCTGCATTATGCAAATCTAATAAACTTTAAAATAATGCTTTCCAGATGCTTAAAGCCTACTATTTTCACCATATGAGCTTATAAGGCATGATATTTTTAAGAAACTTAATATATATGGAGGTGGTGGGTTAACATCACATATTTTTATGATATACAATCTAGAGATGTACAGATGGTCCTAAATGTATTTTGATTTGCATTAGCCAAATAGCAATTAGTAATTACTGAAGGACAAAATGATAAGCTAAAGTTTATTGGCTTAAGCTAAAATATTCATGTAATTATATCAGAATGCATAACCGGTATTGTTTAACAGTTCTTCTAATTCAACTTTTTTGGTATTTATACTTCATTGACTTTTTCGTATCTTCTATTTTTTTCCTTCTCAAATAATTTTACGTATGCAATGGAGGTGCCTATAATTTTTTATACATCTTATCTATTTTCTTTTTTCGTGATTTCTTGCGCCTGTACGTTCATCGTAATTACTGGAATGGTAACATGTTTTTCCTTTTTCAATAACAAAAGGTCAGAGGAAGTGAAACTTGATGCTGAACTGTTTCTTAAAGAAATAGAATCAGNACCTGTACGTTCATCGTAATTACTGGAATGATAACATGTTTTCCCTTTTTCAATAACAAAAGGTCAGAGGAAGTGAAACTTGATGCTGAACTGTTTCTTAAAGAAATAGAATCAGTCGCAGGTCCCGTTTCACAAGAAAAAAATTCATTTGATGCTGATTTAGAGGAACTTAACTCGTCTTCAGATATGGATTTTGGTATGTCGGCATTGTGTTTATTTTTACTTAATTTGTCTCGATGATTTTGTGGACCTACTTTTTTTTTGGAGGGAGGGGGGGCGGACAATTACGCACAAACCACCCGAAACTTGTTATTTACAAATCAACCACCATCTTTCATCTAATTTTCAAATTCTCACTCAAATATCAAAATTCATAGAAAAAAACCCAACCCATATTTTAAATTTCTATCAAATTCTCACTAATTGGATTGTGGCTGGCGTAAATAAATTTTTTCGGTAGTTCAATAAAATCTCATGGGTAGTTTATTTGTAAATATCAATGTTTTGGGTGGTCTGGATGTAATTATCCCTTTTTTATTTGTTTGGCAATTACGCACAAACCACCCGAAACTTGTCATTTACAAATCAACCACCATCTTTCATCTAATTTTCAAATTCTCACTCAAATATCAAAATTCATAGAAAAAAACCCAACCCATATTTTAAATTTCTATCAAATTCTCACTAATTGGATTGTGGCTGGCGTAAATAAATTTTTTCGGTAGTTCAATAAAATCTCATGGGTAGTTTATTTGTAAATATCAATGTTTTGGGTGGTCTGGATGTAATTATCCCTTTTTTATTTGTTTGTTTTTCTACTGTTGGATATTTAGTATCTCATATTATTAGGATTTTGTAGTTTTAGTTTTGTCATGGTATTTATCTCCCACTTTTCCATCATTCGCATTGCCTTGGCTGCCGCTACAGTTCTCGGCCTTCTGCTTCGCTGCAATCGCTGTCTCTGCCTTGCACCTTCACTGTTGTTGCCTCTCCAATCTTTCGTGTTGTTGTTTACCACTGTCTAGCCACCCTTCATCGTTGTATCCGCCCACGAACAACCTCCCGATTATTGTTTTCTACGGTTTCAACCACTTACAATGTCGTCCCGGTCACACCGTAACTTACCCCCCTGGTAGGGTCAAATGTAGTGCGACAGAGACTGACAATTTTGTTAAACCAACTCTCATAATCACTCTTCCTGACTTGTATAATCAAGACCCAGTGGGTGATGAATTACTTTAATTAGTTCGTCACAGCATATGTGATGCATTTTATTTCATATAGATACTTGAAAGCATGAAAATCGTATCATCCAAAATATGGCTTGCTAAATCAAATATAATAAAAATATGTACACAAAATATTTTTACACACTTCCAAAAGTATTGTGCAAAAGTTATACAAAGACACCTGCATACTCGCCCTAGTGCTTGTTGCCCATACCTGGAAGGCAACAATAAAGAATGAGTAACGGAGAAATAATCAAAACTAATATAAAATTTTATACATGAAAAAGAAACAAAGTACATGTTCGTATGAAACTATACATGTCTATACACAAATCATAACATACTAACATAGTAGAGAACATGAAAAAAAAAAAAACATAATCAAGATTACAATATAACATGTTGGTCGTAGGCATGAAATCATAAGTTTAATCAAAAACATGTTCATAATATATTATCATAGCAATGTCGTTCATAACATATCATAGTAATGTCACTTGCTTAATGTATATGTTCAACTATTTATATGTTCTTTCATCATGGGTTGTCACCCTGGCCGAAAAATCATATAAACTATTGATAAAGGTTGGACTTCCTCCAACTTAGTAGTTATCGACAACCCCCCTTATTCCCACGGTTTTTGTCATCGCCTAATTCGAACGGTTCTCAGAGTTTCGTTCATGTATAAATTTCAGGAGTCGGGAAGACTACATCCCTGCATAATATACTTGCAAACATTCATGTAATAATCTACCAATAGCATTTTTTCTAACATTTAAACCATCACTCCTGCATCGAGCATTTATCAAACATTACATGTATAGTAGGCATAGACACGAAGTATAACAAATGAATACTTGCAGACAATTCATATCATATGCATAATTATATATAGTATAGTATGATCATAACATCACATATATCGTAAAAAAAATAATATGCATTCATATTTTCAATTGCAGGTATTCATTTACAATATGTAGGAAGTTCTAAATACATCCGTGTCAAAATAGAATTATATGAATATCTATAGAAGATTATTTTTCTTAAATTAGCACAAGATTATTTCACGTATTTTGACAAAGCAGCCCTACGATTAGTGTCTACATGCTCGTCTCAAGCTCGCCGCCTCGGATAGACACATGAGGCTCGTAGATAACATATGATTTCATAAATATTGGCCCTTTATAATATTCTTTATAATCGGGTGAAATGTCTTAGTAGTGTCTTTTTAATATGGGGGTTGCTTTCTAAAATTTTCAGCAAAAATCACTCAATTATGATTAAAATCTGGTGGGGATTTTGAAAGCCCTCATGATGGTTATGAATTGATGATAGAAATATATTTATGCTATAGTATTTAATCCGGCATATACTTTCTTTAAGAAGCAAGAAGACCAATTAGTTATTTCCGAAAATCAAAGAGGAAGTTTGATCACATAATTTGTATGGTTGTGAATGCATATATGAGAAATTTAAAGAAAATAATCAACGATATAATTTCCTTACATCAAAATGGGTTATTATAAAAGGTGGGGAGTTGCTAATCTTTCAATTATTAAGAGAGGTTAATTGGTGTTCTATAGTCAATCCAAATTTAATTTGTGATAAGTTGGCTAATTTCATTAAGAAAATTGTTATAATTATTTTTTAAGAGCCTATAAATAGTTCTCATATAGGTAAGAAAATTTAGAGGTAAACTTAAGGGTGTCTCTAGGGTTGGACTATTCTTCGTAAACCCCCACCGATTCACGTGCACACAAACAAAAGGAATTTGAGAAATTTTCTACAATTACTCATCCCTTTATACCAAAATCCCTGATTTGCCTCTTGGTTAAGTGAGGAGATAAAATATTATAAAATAAAAAAAATAAGCTTTCGAAGAATGTTCAAGCGTAACCATACTAAAGCATAAGAAAATTAGAAATAGTTGGACTAAAGATTTCACAATAATAATATGATTCATCAAGGATTAATATGCCTTATGTTGTTGTGTTGGTCATGAATGCTTATGAAAATATTCAAAGTAGGCTATCCTTCTATATGCTATATGAAAATGACATTGTTTATTAATTGAAATAAATGAAAAGTTGAAGAAAATGGATGAAATGTAATCCAAGACTCAAAGATAAAAATCTTATGCATGCCCAACCCTAAACCTATTAGGGTCTATTTATACTAAACAATAATAAGTAATAAAAGACTCAATTGCCCTTAGGTTAATAAAAAACTGAATTGCCTCTTAGGCACCGACATAACAACACTCCCCTCCCAAAAAATACATTGTCCTCAAGTTAGAAAAAAATGAAGGTTTTCCTCCACCCTAGCTTCCTCTATTTCTTCATCCCCTTCCCCCTCGAGGATCGACATCTTTAACTTTCTGTGATCTCGTCGTTGGCTTCCCCAGCTAGCTCTGATTGCGGCTTTATCATAGTATTCAACATGCTATCCCGATTTTGCTTCCCTGAGTATCTTGACGTTGTGATTTGGCTTCCTTGTGATCTTGATTTTGTTTCCTTGCAATTTTGATGTTGTGGTTCATATAGTCGATCACAACTGTATTGCAGCAAGCTGTAAGTTGTGATCCCGTCGTCGCTTCCCAGTTAGCTCTATTGCGGCTGTACACTGCAATCTTTTCTCCTCCCAAATGACCGCGATTTCGCCAATCTTCCCCAACTAGCGCGATCGCCACTCTATCGTCACGATAGATTAGTTCGATCGCGTCGACTTCCCAGCTCTCGATCCAATCGATCCAGACGCTATGATTTGCGATCCCTTCCTCTGTTCCCTTCTTCTTCCAAGATCTAATGTTCTGATACCACTTGATGCGATTTTTGACAAAAATTAGGGTAAATAATATTTTATTGCAAGGACATCAAACACTCAAGACAAATTCAAAGATAAGCACCTATATTTTGAGAGGTAGACGATCTCTATCAATTCCTACAAATCAACGGGTAGTAAATCTCTCCTAAACCCTAAGCCTAAGATTCTAACAATAACCTTGTGTATACCCAAGCCTAAACCTATTAATGTCCATTTATACTAAACAATAATAAATAATAAAAGACTCATTTTTTTTAAGCTAATAAAAGACAAAATTCCCCCTTGAGCACCTACGGAACAAATTGTTATGATGCATATTTTGTGTGTGGTAACTCATCTTGCCATGCTATCTTTGTTAGTTCCTTTGGCTAAAACTTTTGTTTTTGTGGGGCATTTACATGCATACCTACCACACAATTCTTATGTATTTATATACCTAACACCTAAACATTTATATTTACATGCATGTCATTCAAATGTTTAACATCACATCAAAAATATCACAATCACTAATCTATTAACACTGAAATACATATTTTCATGCATAGGTTAATGACAAGG
>JXCR01143408.1:205245-221936 GCA_002079205.1 Phalaenopsis hybrid cultivar
GTGTTGTTTTAGCTAAGTGTTCCCATTTATATTTCAGATGGCTTCTCTTCTCTGGCACTGCTCATTCCTCTTATCAGTTCTTGTTCTTCATTCATATGGCTTGAATTCTGAAGGAAAATCTCTTCTTTCTCTTTCAAAAAGACTTATATTTCCCTCCAGCATAAAATCGACCTGGAAATCTTCAGATCCTACCCCTTGCAGCTGGTCTGGAGTCTACTGTAGCAGTCATAACTATGTTGTTTCTCTCAACTTCTCATCCATTGGGATATCAGGCAGCTTAGGACCAGAGATTGGACAACTAAATCATCTTGAAAGAATTGATTTTGGTTTCAATGCTCTCTCTGGTTCGATCCCACNAAATGGTCTCTTATTATTTATTCTTGAAGTTCTTATTCTGTTATTTTATTATAAAATTATTTTGAATTAATATTATTTTCTTTTTTTTTCATATTAAACAAGTTGATTTATGTTCGGTTTGAACTTTTAGATTTTAGCTTGAGCACGAACTTCATTAAGCTCAAGATGATGGCGACTTGTGCTCAACTCGCCTCGTTTACAGTCCTAATGGTGAGTGTGAGTAGCTGAGAAGGGAGATTTGTTTGCAGTGGAGCTTTTACATGTGTTTCATTATTTATTATTGCTGTGAAAATGTTGTCCTTGCAGTTCTCCAAAAGTCCAATGATATAAAAACTGAAGTGTAGGTGTTAGATATGTTATAAAAGAGCATTGAGACTGCTACTAACCTAAATTTCCCCGAAAGGACTGTCAAAACGGCTCGTTGTTCGTGAACAACTCGTGTTCGACTTTTTAAGAAGCTTATGTTCGGCTCATTTTGACTCAAAATGTTACTCATCAATTATATGTGTGTATTAATTAGTAGTATTTTTAAAAAAAATTAATTAACTGCAAGGCTACAAAGATTTATAATCAAATAAAAGTATTGATTAAGAAAATAGAGTGAAATTTATTAAATTAGATTCAAATGATGTTTTAATATAAATAATAATTTTTTAATCTTGGCCCCAACTCTTAACTTCTTATGACTACGTGATTATGATTGACAAAAACGTCTCTTTGTTCGTGAATAGCTAATGTTTGGCTCGTTAAGTAAACTAGTCGAACACGAACGCAATTTTTGAGCTCGAAATATAAACGAGCTGAACACGAACTGAGTCTGAGCTCGCCCATATTTGACTCGTTTACACCCTACCCCGAGCATATTTCCCTGACTAGATAACTATTTTTGAAAATAGTAATATTCTGAATAGGATTTATGCAAAACTTCCCTGAAAAGTCAACTACATGGGGCTGAAGTACATTCATCAGATTCAGATTTCAAATTCCTTTCCGGGCGTTCGGTGTGAACACCGCCTGTGTGAACAATCTTAATTCGGTAAACGCCAAACCCACTACAGAAAAATTCAGCGAAAATTAGAGTATAAATAGCTGACCCTGCTGATTCTCCATGTTCCTCCGACGGGTTTAAAACCTAGAAGACATGTGTGGAAAGCTTGGATTTTGTAGTTGTAAGAAGGTAATGGAACATCCACCGTTACTTATTTCTCTGGATTTGTTTAGGGTTTATGGTTTAGGGTTTAGTACTTTACATGCACTCTGTAACTACTGTTGTAGAAAGATTTCGCTAGCTTTTTCTTACTATATGGAGTTGTTTGTTTGAATCTGGCCAAATCACCTTTTTAAATGCCATTTTATCCTTTTTTTCAAGGGTAAACCCTGGGCAATGTGTGATTTAAGAGATTTAGAGTACTTTTTCTTAAAACTTTTTTCTGTTTTTTCATTTAGATCCATGTATTAAAATATCTTATAAACAATTTCTTAAGATTTAAGTAGGTTCAAATCCTCCAGTATTTACTAGTTCTGAATTTGTAAGATTTACTAAGTACTGCTTGTACCCAAACCAGCTCCTAAATGCGCTCATTAGTTACAGCAAGTCATTTCAGCTCATTTTATTTCATTGGGATTTTGCCAGTGCGGGTTTTGCTCACCTATTTCTTTGGTAACAAAATAAATAATATTTTAAAAAAATCTTCACTCTTAGGGGATATTTGGTAGCAGAATTTTAAAAGGATTTAACACTGGATTTCACCTAAATCCAACTGAACACTAAACAAAGTAAAATTAATCCAACAATCCGTTAAAACCAAATCTCCCCCGTTCAGTCTGTTTTTTATGAGGCATAGATCCCTTTTATTTTTTTGCCTGTGTTGTTTTAGCTAAGTGTTCCCATTTATATTTCAGATGGCTTCTCTTCTCTGGCACTGCTCATTCCTCTTATCAGTTCTTGTTCTTCATTCATATGGCTTGAATTCTGAAGGAAAATCTCTTCTTTCTCTTTCAAAAAGACTTATATTTCCCTCCAGCATAAAATCAACCTGGAAATCTTCAGATCCTACCCCTTGCAGCTAGTCTGGAGTCTACTGTAGCAGTCATAACGATGTTGTTTCTCTCAACTTTTCATCCATTGGGATATCAGGCAGCTTAGGAACAGAGATTGGACAACTAAATCATCTTGAAAGAATTGATTTTGGTTTCAATGCTCTCTCTGGTTCGATCCCGCCGGAGCTGGGAAATTGCACTCGTCTCCAATACTTCGATCTTTCAAACAATGCTTTCTCAGGTGAAATACCTAAAACCATAGGAAACTTAAACATGCTTTCTTATTTTTCTCTCTACAGTAACTTCCTCCATGGAAGCATTCCAGATTCCTTATTTCAAAACACAGAGCTTGAAACAATTTTCCTGAACCAGAACAATCTCAGTGGTACTATTCCACCAAGTGTCGGAAATTTGAGAAAGATGGTCTCTTTATGGTTGAGTGATAATCTCTTGACCGGTTTCATGCTCGATTCGATCGGAAACTGCACCATGTTAGAGGAACTCTATCTTGCCAACAACCAGCTGAGAGGATCTCTTCCAAATAGTTTAAATAAAATCAAAGGTCTTAATTATGTTGATGTCAGCAGTAATGGTCTTACGGGAAGGATTCCTCTAATCCCAAGTAGCTGCAAGGAGCTGCTATAGCTGGTCTTGTCAAATAACGAGTTTGAAGGTGAAGTTCCTGAAGGTTTGGGAAACTGTAGTAGTTTGAGTATTTTTGCAGCTGCTAATAATAGATTAACATGCCAGATACCCTCTTTTATTGGTTTTTTAACTGAGCTTTCAGAACTACACTTGTTTGAGAATTCTTTGATAGGGCCAATTCCTCCTGAGATTGTCAATTGCAGTTTGTTGTCAGATTTACAGATTCATGAAAACCAATTAGAAGAGAGAATTCCGAAAGAAGTCGGCAAACTAAGTCATTTGCAGAAACTCTATCTTTTCAGCAATAAATTAAGTGGAGAAATCCCTGTTGAGATCTGAAAGCTACAAAAGCTTTAAGAAATTCTTCTCTACTACAATAAACTGTCTGGAGAGCTCCCACAGGAGATTGTGGAGCTGAAAAGTCTCAAAGAATTATATCTTTATGGAAACAAATTTCGCGGAGCTATACCTCAGGGTCTGGGAAGTAATATCAGCCTTTTGGTGATTGATTTCACTGACAATTTCTTCACTGGTGCAATACCACCTGGAATCTGCCATGGAAGAAAGTTGGAGGTCTTGAATTTGGGTCTTAATTTTTTGGAGGGTTCCATTCCTCCAGATATTGGAAACTGCATAAGCTTAACGAGGCTGATTCTTAGCCATAATAATCTCACTGGTTCTCTTCTTAATTGGGCGATTCGATCGAGTTTGAACTACATAGATTTAAGTGTAAATAATTTGAATGGGAGCATTTCTACTACAGTCGGCAACTGTGTGAATCTTACTTCGATAAACTGGTGACCTATTCCTCACGAAATCGGTAAGTTGCAGCAACTCGGAGTTTTGAATCTTTCTTACAATAGTCTGGATGGTCATCTACCTCTTGAGATCTCTCAATGTAAAATGCTCTTTTTTTGGACCTTGGTTTCAATTCTTTGAATGGTTCAATACCGTCAAGCATGGAGGAACTAACAGATATCTCTCGGTTGCTGCTGCAAGAGAATCAGTTCAGTGGAGGGGTTCCTAATTTCCTGTCACAGCTTAATGATCTTATCGAGATTCATTTAGGAGGCAATGTTTTGGGGGGGCAAATTCCATCTTCATTGGGTTCATTACAGTATCTGGAGGTCTTGAATCTTAGCAGCAATGGGCTTACAAGTCAGATTTCTCCACAGATGGAAAATTTGAACAAAATCCAGAGCTTGGATCTATCTCAAAATAATCTATCAGGAAGCCTTGAACCACTGGGAGAACTCCACTCATTGATTTATGTGAATTTTGCATATAATCGGTTTGCAGGTTCGGTGCCAGAAAAGTTGCGTAAGTTGTTGCAATCATTACCGAGCTCCTTCATCGGAAATAATGATCTTTGTGATTCTTGCTCATCTTGCTTAGGTAAAACCATCTTANATCCAGAGCTTGGATCTATCTCAAAATAATCTATCAGGAAGCCTCAAACCATTGGGAGAACTCCACTCATTGATTTACGTGAATTTTGCATATAATCGGTTTGTAGGTCCGGTGCCAGAAAAGTTGCGTAAGTTGTTGCAGTCTTTACCGAGCTCCTTCATCGGAAATAATGATCTTTGTGATNGTCCAGAGCTTGGATCTATCTCAAAATAATCTATCAGGAAGCCTCAACCCATTGGGAGAACTCCACTCATTGATTTACGTGAATTTTGCATATAATCGGTTTGTAGGTCCAGTGCCAGAAAAGTTGCGTAAGTTGTTGCAGTCTTTACCGAGCTCCTTCATCGGAAATAATGATCTTTGTGATTCTTGCTCATCTTGCTTAGGTAAAACCATCTTAAAACCGTGCAACAGCGACTCGAGCTACCCGAAAAGCTCACTTAGTAAGATTGAATTGGCTGCCATAGTTATTGGCTCATTACTCTTCTGTTTCTTGGTGATTTTTGTATTTGTTTGCTTACTCCCCATGTGTAGAAAAACAGTGGTGGAAGAATCTCTCTCTTTACATGAAGGTTCTTCTTTGCTTCTGAAGAAAGTGATGGAGGCGACAGAGAACATGAATGAGAAATATGTTATAGGGAGAGGAGCTCATGGAACAGTTTATAAGGCGTCATTAAGCCCAGAAGAAGTGTATGCTGTGAAAAAAACTTGTTTTTGGAGTTCAGAAGGGTTCTAGTGCAAGCATGGTGAGAGAAATTCAAACACTAGGGAAGATCAAGCACAGGAATTTAATGAGATTGGTGAATTTCTGGTTGAGAACTGATTATGGACTAATATTGTATAAATTAATGGAAAATGGAAGTCTTCATGATGTGTTGCATGAGATGAAGACGCCCTAGTTCTTGATTGGGAATTACGTTATAGAATTGCCTTGGGGATTGCTCAAGGTTTATCTTACCTCCATTGGGACTGTAATCTGGCCATCATCCACTGCGACATAAAGCCAAAAAACGTACTTTTGGACTCTGAAATGGAGCCCCGCATCACAGATTTTGGAATTGCTAAATTCTTGGATCAATTCTCAGCCACCCCAACCGGTACTGGGATAATGGGCACCATTGGTTATATGTCCCCAGGTGTAAATTCTGAAATTTTGTCATAATTTGCAAAGTCTTATTCCATTTTACCTATTTTCTACTTCATTTTCATTACATAAAATGCTTCTCATCTTCGGCACCACTCAAAAAGTTTTGATTTTGCAGCGTTTATTCAGAGTTGAGGTTCTCTCTCAGGCTTGTTTTCTGAATTTTTTTGTTGGTTTTGCATTTCAGAGACTGCATTTACTTTCAGGAGAAACAAGGAATCTGATGTTTATAGTTATGACGTCGTCTTGATCGAACTGATAACGAGAAAGATGGCGGTAGGCTCGTCTTTTTCAGAGAGCTCAGACTTGGTTAGTTGGGTGAGATCAAGCTTCAGTGGAATAGATAATATCAGTGTGATCATTGATCCAGATTTAATGGATGAAGTTTTGGAAACCAGAGCAGGAAAAGAAATTTGTGAAGTAGTCATGTTAGGCTTAGAGTGCACATTGAAAGAGACTAGCAAGAGAGCTTCAATGAGAGATGTGGTGAAACGGTTAACTGACATCAAGTCCAGTGAGATTTGTTTGAAGAAACAAAAAATGAATGTGGTTGGCTCTACTGAGGATTGAAATAGTGGAGTGTAGAGATTAGTAGGGTGTAGGATGCATCTACATGAATTAAATTTTTGTATTTGATTCGCGGATTGCTTGTAATATTTTCCACACCCTCTAGTGATATGTATAAAAGTAGTTCACATTAAGATTGACTGTCTAATGATCAATTGAGGTATGTTGAGAAATTAGTGCAAAGAAGCGCAGGAACAAACATAACAATCAAGAACAAACATAAGGATTTAACCAAGTTCGACAATGTGCCTACGTCCTTAGGAGCAATGAGTAGCGGCTGCTTTTTGATTTCTTGAAAACAGTACATGCCCTCTGGGTTTCAAATATATATGTATAATATATAATTACACAATTACACTGTACCACACCGCTGGGGTTTTTTCCTCGCACCCCCAACCCATTTAACGAAACTCCCCCAATTAAACAAATGATTATGCTCTGCTCCGCACCAAGATGTGTCCCTTATTTAGTATATGAGTCATATCAAACAAGTTTCTCCCCATAGCTAGCTCGGCTTTGATGAGTTTGACTGCCCACTTGCTAATTGACTTGTCCCATCGTGCAAAATTTAGAGCGGTATAATATCATTTAAGTTACATGGGTATTATAGTTCCACATGCCCTCACGATCATGAGTCATCATTTATTTTTGTAATCTATATACTTATGTATTTAATTCAGATGCTCCGTATATAAATAGAGGGTTACATGCACACAAATGAAATCATAATATGATATACAACCAACAAATAATATGAATCTAACCTTCTTTTTTCTCCACACACCCTCTAACTCTCTATTATTCTCTCTTTTCTTGCCTCCCGAGGACTCTTTACCTAGGTGATGTGCCTAAAAAAAAAAAAAAGAGTTCAACTAATGGTCCGATCATATCCAATTAACGATCTAAAACCTCTAAATGTGCTTTAATGGACTAATTTAGATTTGATTGGATTCAGATTGAACCAATTTTTATATCATTGGATTCTTCTTATTTCTCAGTTAGTTTCATTATAAACTTACTGAAATCAAGAGTCTGGATTTTTATTAATTGAAAGACTCAAACTAAATTATAAAATTTCGTGATGATGATGCATAAATATTTATAGTATGTGCTCTCAAAGATGATATAGTGATTAAGAGTATGATATGAGATTGAAGATTTGAATTGTGCATATTGCCTTTTAGACTTATATTTTTCGAAAAAAAAAAGTTTTATCGTACTTTAATGTCATAATTTAGGCACGAAGAAGCTTATTTCTTTTAAGAAAATAGATTATTGTGATACTTTTACTTGAAATTAATTTTTTGAAAGTGAAATATATATATATATATATATATATATATATNCTTGACCAGTTTCGTGCCCGATTCAATCGGAAACTGCACCATGTTAGAGGAACTCTATCTTGCCAACAACCAGCTGAGAGGATCTCTTCCAAACAGTTTAAATAAAATCAAAGGTCTTAATTATGTTGATGTCAGCAGTAATGGCCTTACGGGAAGGATTCCTCTAATCCCAAGTAGCTGCAAGGAGCTGCTATGGCTGGTCTTGTCAAATAACGAGTTTGAAGGAGAAGTTCCTGAAGGTCTGGGAAACTGTAGTAGTTTGAGTATTTTTGCAGCTGGTAATAATAGATTAACAGGCCAGATACCCTTTTCTATTGGTTTATTAACTGAGCTTTCAGAACTTCACTTGTTTGAGAACTCTTTGATAGGGCCAATTCCTCCTGAGATTGGCAATTGCAGTTTGTTGTCAGATTTACAAATTCATGAAAACGAATTAGAAGGGAGAATTCCGAAAGAAGTCGGTAAACTAAGTAATTTGCAGAAGCTCTATCTTTTCAGCAATAAATTGAGTGGAGAAATCCCTGTTGAGATCTGGAAGCTACAAAAGCTTCAAGAAATTCTTCTCTACTACAATAAACTGTCTGGGGATCTCCCGCAGGAGGTTTTGGAGCTGAAAAGTCTTAAAAAATTATCTCTTTATGGAAACAAATTTCGCGGAGCTATACCTCAGGGTCTGGGAAGTAATATCAGCCTTTTGGTGATTGATTTCACTGACAATTTCTTCACTGGTGCAATACCACCTGGAATCTGCCATGGAAGAAAGTTGGAGGTCTTGAATTTGGGTCTTAATTTTTTGGAGGGCTCCATTCCTCCAGATATTGGAAACTGCATAAGCTTAACGAGACTGATTCTTAGCCATAATAATCTCACTGGTTCTCTTCCTAATTGGGCGATTCGATCGAGTTTGAACTACATGGATTTAAGTGTGAATAATTTGAATGGGAGCATTCCTACCACCGTCGGCAACTGTGTGAATCTTTCTTCGATAAACTGGTCAAGAAACAAGCTCACCGGATCTATTCCTCACGAAATCGGTAATTTGCAGCAAGTCGGAGTTTTGAATCTTTCTTACAATAGTCTGGATGGTCATCTACCTCTTNGCTACATGGATTTAAGTGTGAATAATTTGAATGGGAGCATTCCTACCACCGTCGGCAACTGCGTGAATCTTTCTTCGATAAACTGGTCAAGAAACAAGCTCACCGGATCTATTCCTCATGAAATCGGTAATTTGCAGCAAGTCGGAGTTTTGAATCTTTCTTACAATAGTCTGGATGGTCATCTACCTCTTGAGATCTCTCACTGTAAAATGCTCTTTCTTTTAGACCTTGGTTTCAATTCTTTGAATGGTTCAATACCGTCAAGCATGGAGGAACTAACAGATATCTCTCGGTTGCTGCTGCAAGAGAATCAGTTCAGTGGAGGGGTTCCTAATTTCCTGTCACAGCTTAATGATCTTATCGAGATTCATTTAGGAGGCAATGTTTTGGGTGGACAAATTCCATCTTCATTGGGTTCATTACAGAATCTGGAGGTCTTGAATCTTAGCAGCAATGGGCTTACAGGTCAGATTTCTCCACTGGTGGCAAATTTGAACAAAGTCCAGAGCTTGGATCTATCTCAAAATAATCTATCAGGAAGCCTCAACCCATTGGGAGAACTCCACTCATTGATTTACGTGAATTTTGCATATAATCGGTTTGTAGGTCCAGTGCCAGAAAAGTTGCGTAAGTTGTTGCAGTCTTTACCGAGCTCCTTCATCGGAAATAATGATCTTTGTGATTCTTGCTCATCTTGCTTAGGTAAAACCATCTTAAAACCGTGCAACAGCGACTCGAGCTACCCGAAAAGCTCACTTAGTAAGATTGAATTGGCTGCCATAGTTATTGGCTCATTACTCTTCTGTTTCTTGGTGATTTTTGTATTAGTTTGCTTACTCCCCATGTGTAGAAAAATAGTGGTGGAAGAATCTCTCTCTTTACATGAAGGTTCTTCTTTGCTTCTGAAGAAAGTGATGGAGGCGACAGAGAACATGGATGAGAAATATGTTATAGGGAGAGGAGCTCATGGAACAGTTTATAAGGCTTCATTAAGCCCAGAAGAAGTGTATGCTGTGAAAAAACTTGTTTTTGGAGCTCAGAAGGGTTCTAGTGCAAGCATGGTGAGAGAAATTCAAACACTAGGGAAAATCAAGCACAGGAATTTAATGAGATTGGTGAATTTCTGGTTGAGAACTGATTATGGACTAATATTGTATAAATATATGGAAAATGGAAGTCTTCATGATGTGTTGCATGAGATGAAGCCGCCCTCAGTTCTTGATTGGGAATTACGTTACAGAATCGCCTTGGGGATTGCTCAAGGTTTATCTTACCTCCATTGGGACTGTAATCCGGCCATCATCCACTGCGACATAAAGCCAAAAAATGTACTTTTGGACTCCGAAATGGAGCCCCACATCACAGATTTTGGAATTGCTAAATTCTTGGATCAATTTTCAGCCACCCCAACCAGTACTGGGATAATGGGCACCATTGGTTATATGTCCCCAGGTGTAAATTCTGAATCTTTGTCATAATTTGCAAAGTCTTATTCCATTTTACCTATTATCTACTTCATTTTCATACATAAAATGCTTCTCATCTCCAACACCACTCAAAAAGTTTTGATTTTGCAGCGTTTGTTCAGAGTTGAGGTTCTCTCTCAGGCTTGTTTTCTGAGTTTTTTTGTTGGTTTTGCATTTCAGAGACTGCATTCACTTCCAGGAGAAACAAGGAATCTGATGTTTATAGTTATGGCGTCGTCTTGATCGAACTGATAACGAGAAAGATGGCGGTAGGCTCGTCTTTTTCAGAGAGCTCAAACTTGGTTAGTTGGGTGAGATCAAGCTTCAGTGGAATAGATGATATGAGTGTGATCATTGACCCAGATTTAATGGATGAAGTTTTGGAATCCAGAGCAGGATCAGAAATTTGTGAAGTAGTCATGTTAGGCTTAGAGTGCACATTGAAAGAGACTAGCAAGAGACCTTCAATGAGAGATGTGGTGAAACGGTTAACTGACATCAAGTCCAGTGAGATTTGTTTGAAGAAACAAAAAATGAATGTGGCTGGCTCTACTGAGCATTGAAATAGTGGAGTATAGAGATTAGTAGGGTGTAGGATGCATCTACATGAATTAAATTTTTGTATTTAATTCGCGGATTGCTTGTAATATTTTCCACACCCTCTAGTGATATGTATAAAAGTAGTTCACATGAAGGCACCTTGAAGACAAGATTGAGAGTCTGTCTAATGATCAATTGAGGTATGTTGAGAAATTAGGGCGAAGAAGTGCAGGAATCAACAGAACGATCAAGAACAAATATAAGGATTTAACGAAGTTTGGCAATGTGCCTACGTCCTTAAGAGCAATGAGTAGCGGCCGCTTTTTGATTTCTTGAATACAATACATGCCCTCAGGGTTACAAACACAATATATATATATATATATATATATATATATATATATATATATATATATATATATATATATAACCCTATTGTATAATATGTAATTAGAAAATTATCCTGTACCACACCGTGGGGGCTTTTTCCTCGCACCCCGAACCCACTTAACGAAACTCCTGTAATCAAACAGATGGTTATGCTCCGCTCCGCTCCAAGATCTGTCCCTTATTTAGTATATGAGCCATATCAAACAAGTTTCTCCCCATAGCTAGCTCGTCTTTGATGAGTTGGACTGCCCACTTGCAAATTGACTTGTCCCATTGTGGAAAATTTAGAGACCCATTTTTATATTATTGGATTCTTCTTATTTGACAGTTAGTTTCATTATAAACTTCCTGAAATCGAGAGTCGGGAATTTTTTTTTTAATTTAAAGACTCATACTAAATTATAAAATTTCTTGATGATGCATAAATATTTATAGTATGTGCTCTCAAAGATGATATAGTGGTTAAGAATATAATATAAGATTGTAGTTTTATATTGCCTTTTAGACTTATATTTTTTGAAAAAAAATTTTTTATGGTACTTTAATGTCATAATTTAGGCACTAAGAAGCTTATTTCTTTTAAGAAAATAAATTATTGTGATAGTTTTATTTGAAATTAAATTTTTGAAAGTGAAATATATAAAAAAAAGTGAGAATTTAAAGTGTTGATTATGTAAATAGATAAGAATTAAAATTAAACAGAAGAGGACTGCACAGAGTCCAGATGAAAAAGACGGCGCGGTGATCTCACCGTCCGACGATGACAATTCAAAGTCGTCCCTGAAGTAATGTACGGTATGGATCCAGTCTTTATTTTCATTCAAACTATTTTAATATAGATATATTATTAAGGTAAATTTATGAATAGTTAAATATGATTTGAGATTAATTTTCTAAACGAATGATAAATGAAGCTAAACTCTTATAATATTCACAGTAAATTAAATTCAATAAATTTAGCATTTATTCCATACCTCAAATTTAGGGTTTTTATATAAATAGCACATGAGATAGTCATATTAATTTATCTCACATCTAAACATTTTTATTTACATATAAAGAACATCTCATGAGTTCTTGTCAAAAACTTTGGAGGTCAATGGTCCCCTCATATAAGAAAAATGCTTTATTTATAATTAGAAACGTTTAGATGTGACAAGCATAAATATGACTATTTCAAGTGCTATGTATGTAAAACTATTAAGAATATTTACATATATATCTATCAATTATCATGTATTCACATATCTAACACCTAGACTTTTGTTTTAACACAATGCCACTTTATCAAAAGATTTATTTCATTATTTTAACTTAGATTAAAATAATAATATTTTTTTATTAAATATAAAAGATTTAGGTGTGTTATAAATATTAAAATTTGGGGGGTCTACATGTAAAGTGCCCGAGACTAAGGAAGAAGTCAACCATTTGCAAATGTTACTCAAAATTGGTAACTTTGACTAAATCAGAACATAAATGTCTCAGTTTTCCCTCCGTCCCTCCCACCTTAAACCGAAGAGAAGAAAAGCGTAGCNGTGCTTATATTATAATAATTTTTAACTCCATTTTAATTTATATGTAAATATTTGATGGCAATCTTTTTAAATTATTTTTGTTTTAAATTAATTTTTTTTTATTCATTTATTAAAAAGTTTAATTAGAGGGTTTGTTGTCCATTTATTATTGTAAAAGAAACGGGCCATTATATTTAAAATAAATTACAAATTTTAATCAGTGTAACATATGATAAATGAAGCTAAACTCTAATAATATTCAAAGTAAATTAAATTCAATAAATTTAGCATTTATTACATACCCCAAATTTAGGGTTTTTATATAAATATCACATGAAATAGTCATATTAATTTATCTCACATCTAAACATTTTTTTTTTTACATATAAAGCACATTTCATGAGTTCTTGTCAAAAACTTTGGAGGTCAATGGTCCCCTCATATAAGAAAAATGCTTTATTTATAATTAGAAACGTTTAGCATAAATATGACTATTTCAAGTGCTATGTATGTAAAAACCCATTAAAAGGTAAAAAACTATTAAAAATATTTACATATATATCAATCAATTATTCACATATCTAACACCTAGACTTTAGTTTTAACACAATGCCACTTTATCAAAAGATTTATTTCATTATTTTAACTTAGATTAAAATAATAATATTTTNTTATAAGGAAAATGCTTTATATATAATTAGAAAAGTTTAGGTGTGAAATACATAAAGATGACCATTTCAAGTGTTATGTAAGAATATTTACATATATATCAATCAATTCTCATGTATTCACATATCTAACACCTAGACTTTAGTTTTAACACAATGCCACTTTATCAAACTATTTATTTCATTATTTTAAATTAGATTAAAATAATAATATTTTTATTAAATATAAAAGATTTAGGTGTGTTATAAATATTAAAATTTGGGGGGTCTACATGTAAAGTGCCCGAGACTAAGGAAGAAGTCAACCATCTGCAAATGTTACTCAAAATTGGTAGCTTTGACTAAAAATCAGAACATAAATGTCTCAGTTTTCCCTCCGTCCCTCCCACCTTAAACCGAAGAGAAGAAAAGCGTAGCGAATGGCTGAGTGGAGCTACTTGCTACTAATGACAAACCTGGTCCCCTTCCTCGCCCTCCTCCCGATCTTCTTCTCCGCCGTCATCCCCTCCGCCCACTCATTGGCGACGGTGAAGGTGGGCGTAANCAAAACCATCTGCAAATATTACTCAAAATTGGTAGCTTTGACTAAATCAGAACATAAATGTCTCAGTTTTCGCTCCGTCCCTCCCACCTTAAACCGAAGAGAAGAAAAGCATAGCGAATGGCTGAGTGGAGCTACTTGCTGCTAATGGCAAACCTGGTCCCCTTCCTCACCCTCCTCCCGATCTTCTTCTCCGCCGTCATCCCCTCCGCCCACTCATTGGCGACGGTGAAGGTGGGCGTAATCATGGACCTCACCACCGCCGTCGGCCGTGGCTCTCTCGTCGCCCTTTCACTCGCCCACTCCGACTTCTATGCCTCCCATCCAGATTCTCCCGCACAGCTCCTCCTCCTCCCCCGCAACTCCCCGCGCTCTGACCCCGTCGATGCCGCCTCTGCAGCCCTTGATCTCATCTCTAACCATCAGGTCGCAGCCATTCTCGGTCCCCAAACCTCCTCATCCGCCGATTTCGTAACCAATCTCGGCGCCCGTGCTCGCGTGCCCATCATGTCCTTCACCGCTACCTCCCCCAACCTCTCCCCCTCCCTCTCCCCATTCTTCATCCGCGCCGCCCCCTCCGACGCCGCCATGGGTCCTGCAATCGCCGCCCTCGCGTCCGCGTTTTCTTGGCGCCGATTAGTTCCCATCTACGAAGACTCTGATTTCGGCGCCTCTCTTATTCCCAATCTCATCGACGCCCTCTCCACCTCCGGCGACTCACAAATCCCCTATCGATGCCCTATTCCACCCGACGCATCAGATGACCGCATATCCATGGAGCTTTACCGCCTCAAAACCCTACAAACCCGCGTATTCGTGCTCCACGCACCTTCAGCCCTAGCAGCACGGATCCTCACCTCGGCCGCGAATGCGGGCATGACTGAAACTGACTACGCATGGATACTCACCTCCGCCGTCGCCGGCCAGCTCGGTTCCATCAATCCTGTCACCATTCTCAATTCGATGCAGGGCGACATCGGCGTCCGCCCCTTCATCCACCGAACAAACCGCATCCGTGACTTCGAACATCGTTGGCGAGTCGAATTCCTAAAACAGAACCCTAACTTCACCGCCGAGATCGCCGCCGCCGACCTCAGCCCATTCATCTACTACGCTTACGATTCCTTCTGGGCGGTCGCCACAGCCGCCAACACAGTAATAGCCGCCAATCCCCGCATATTGAGTTCAAATCCGGCGAGCAATCGATCCAGTACATCTCCTGCAGAGATCTCGAAAATACGGGGCTCGAACATAGGGCCGAAGATTCTGAAATCTATTCAAGAAACAGAGTTCGACGGAATGAGCGGGCGATTCCAACTGGTGGATGGGGAGCTGAACGTATCGGCGTTCCAGATCGTGAATGTAAACGGGGAAGGGGCCAGGGGAATTGGATTTTGGACGATGAAGAAGGGATTATCTAAGAATCTGAATTCTAGCGGAGCTGGTTACTCGGCCGATAGGAGTGATCTTGGGGCCGTGATATGGCCGGGGGAATCGGTGGCTCCGCCGAAGGGGTGGGAGGTACCGACGGGCGGCAAGAAGATGAAATTTCTGGTGCCGGGGCCTGTGGATCCGGGATTCCATTCATTTCTCAGCGTGGTTAGGGATCCTGAGACCGGGAAGCTTGATGTCGGAGGGTATGTGATCGAGATTTTTGAGGCTGCTGTGCGGCGGCTTCCATACGCGCTACCTTTTGAGTACGCGTCAATGGCGAACGACGGCGGGAGAAACACCGTCGACTACAACGCGCTGGTTAGAGCCGTCTTCGACCAGGTCAGTACCGCCAACTCTGCCTTGAACGCCGCCATTTCTTACAAATTAAATGAAATTTTAATGATAGAATTTTAAAAGAATTTTGACTCACTTAAAAATTAAATAGAGTTTCATTAAATCTATATAAAATTTGACCAAAACATAAAAATTTTGCATGCAATTCATATGAAAGTCAATATTCATATAAAATTTATGTAATTTCATCATAATTATTTTTTTAAAAAATTATCTTTATTGAATTTAAAGATATCTAAGAATCACACCCAATGAATAGAGAGTAGCGCTGAGCAAAACTAAAAGAGAAACTTAGTGATGAAGAATAAAAAAACTTAATATTTTTATCGTAAAATAACTCTTATTTATAGACAGACATAAACATTATAATTATAAATTTGCTCTCTCATCTTTTACTTCTGATAAATGTAATAGAATAACAACTGAGATTGTCTGAATGACAGTAGGTCGGGCGATAGCTTAATCTAGTCGGTCGCTTGCCTTTGGGTTGCTACCTCGGCAATTAATCGATAGCGTCGATAGTGATGTTGCTATTTGATCTGGCATGCCTCAAGGTGAAACGTCCGTCCGACCTACTTTTGGATGACCTTCTAGCCTCAGGGTTGCTGACCAATTGGATGACTTCATATATAACTGATCAGCCCATCCTTCTCTGATCATTGTATCCTTCTGAGAATTATGTTGTGTTATTAGCCGGTCGCTTGATCTTCCGGTCGCTTGATCTTCCGGCAATCATCCTTCAACATATCCGTTGGATTGTTTTGAGATTCGTTCCTTCATATTTTTCATATACAATTAAGATAAATTTTTTTTTTTTCCTTTAATTAAAAGTCATAGATATGCAGAATGATTATTAGGTCATCATACCATCGTAAGCCTCTCGTGTCTGGGAATTAATAAAGTCATTATCCTTAATTGGGTCGGCTTGCCATTCTAAGTCTCCTAATGCGACAAATTAACAGCTAGCATTAAGCTTCTTCTCAATCTTTTTTCATAATTTCTATGTTTTTACATATCTAACACCTATATTTTTATTTCTTACATTTACACCCCTTTACCTATTTAATATTCTAAAGTAAGTGATAGTGATATGTAAAATTGTTCTACACGGGTAGCTTTTTTTTTTCTTGTTAAGTTTTGTGTTGATTTACATCAAGGTAATAATGTAAATA
>JXCR01143408.1:223460-287021 GCA_002079205.1 Phalaenopsis hybrid cultivar
CTATCGAGTTACAATGATTCATTCTCTGCTCAATAGTCCAGTCTCATTCTACTAGTAGGAGCTCATCATATAAAAATCAATGATCGACAATTAAACGAAATCAACCAATCGGCAAAGTGTAATCGCGTGAGTCAATCATGTCTAACCAAAGCTAATCAAATCCAACTAGCTAGCTTTGCCGACTCAATCAAGCCAACTGCACTCAGAACAAGCCTTGCAAAGCTAGAGTCATGCTAGCCTAACTGACTCAGGCATAGGATAGCTGGGCGACAGGCTCATGCATGTAAAATACATAAAATATTTTATAACAGTCGCATTAAATAATGGACAAAAATATAATATCATGTATTGAACCCTCTCTCTCCTATAAATATCATTTTATGAGATAAGGCTAATAGATGGAGAAGTTTTATTGTTTATTTCTCTTTCTATCTCTTAATCTCCCTCTTTTCTAACGGTCCTTAATAGTGTGTGCAGCAGTTGGAAATAAGACTGGCGATTTACAAAAACAAGTTCCATTTGCATTACTTTCTAAGCACCCCCTTAATAAAACAAAATAGCAGTTGATAACAAAGCACTGCGAGTGTAAAATCAACAGAACGGCGTGATGGAAAGATTAGAACTGTAATTTAATGACCATAAATGGCAGAAATAATGCATGGAAAAAACATTTTTTTACATTTCTATAAATAAAAAAGTTTGAATCCGTTGCACATTACATTTCAGAGAGCTTAGATTGATGCAGCATTCCATCGTTCCTTAATCGCCGTATTTGCTTACAAAGCCGAGCTGCAACTTTGGTGGACACCGAAATTCCGCAGTTGGCAAAGACCCATTGGAGAACAAACTGTTGAGCAACCCCAGAGCTCCAGCAACAACGGCTAAAAGAAGCTCCCTTCAGATCCAACCATTCAGAAGCCCAACAGTCGCTGAAGTAAGAGGCCAAGCCAAGCCAAACCATACGAGAAATAACATTTACCATAAGCCAGGTTTATCTAAATGTTTTCGATGTTTCCAACCAGGACATCGTTCCAACGATTGCCGAAGATTGTAAAGAACTTGTAGCTGACGACGGTAATTTTCTCCCTGGTGACTTGGAAAAACTGTTATTAGCTGCTATAGTTGAAAAAGAATCTCAACGACATCGAATTTTTCACACAAGGTGCGTTGTAATGGGAAGGTCTGTGATCTACTTATTGACAGTGGTTGCACTGAAAATATTGTGTCCAAGAGAATGGTCAAGGCATTACATCTGNAATTTACCATAAGCCAGGTTTATCTAAATGATTTCGATGTTTCCAACCAGGACATCGTTCCAACGATTGCCCCAATCATCGCCAAGCCCATATTAATTGAAGCTGAACCAGAATTGGAAGACATCAATACATCATTACCTTCAACCGAAGATTGTAAAGAACTTGTAGCTGACGACGGTAATTTTCTCTCTGGTGTCTTGGAAAAACTGTTATTAGCTCCTATAGTTGAAAAAGAATCTCAACGACATCGAATTTTTCACACAAGGTGCGCTGTAATGGGGAAGGTTTGTGATCTACTTATTGACAGTGGTTGCACTGAAAATATTGTGTCCAAGAGAATGGTCAAGGCATTACATCTGAATACTACCAAACATCCTAATCAATACAATATTGGTTAGGATGAGAAAGCAGCTATTATCACTCTAACGGAATCTCAATTCATTTTTTAATGTAAGAATCAAACTGTGTTGTAATGCAAGAAGACACTTCGGAGAATTCTAAATTTGTGAAGTCGGATACTCCCCATGAAGTTATAAAATTGCTGCAGCAATTTGATGATGCAATGCCCGCCGAACTCCCAAATACGCTCCCACATGTCTGTGCTATTCAACATCAAACCGGTTTGATACCAGGTGCTACTCTTCCCAACCTGCCGTATTATAGCATGAACCCGAAAGAACAATCCCTGTTGAAAGAAATCAATGATGAATTCCTACGCAAGGATTACATCCGTCCGAGTTTAAGTCCTTGTGCGGTGGCAGCCTTCCCTGCTCTCAAGAAAGATGGGAGTTGGCAAATGTCCATGGACAGCCGGACTAAAAACAAAATCGTTGTGAAATATCGTTTTCCCATGTCAAGGTTTGAAAACCAACTAGATCGCTTGGCAGGCGCTTCAGTTTATATGAATGCCGTATGATGCCATTTGGCTTATGCAACGTGCCTAGCACATTCATGCGGCTCATTAGTGACGTACTGAAAGCCTTCATTGATCAATTTTGCATGATTTATTTTGATGACATTCAGTGTTTAGCTCTTCCTTGGTTGAACATATCACACATCTTGTTGCGATACTCTCAATCATACGAGAGTAAAATTTGTTCCTCAACAAATCCAAGTGTGAACTAGCTATTTCAAAGGTACACTCCACAGGCTACATCATCGATGCTTCTGGAGTTCATACCGGCCCAAGAAAGGTTGAGCCATTCGAGGTTGGCCGAACCCTACAATTGTTTCTGAAATTTGAAGTTTCAATGGTCTCACAAACTTTTACAGAAGATTCAAAAAAGATTTTAGTATAGTTATGGGACCTGTTACAGATGCACTAAAAAAAAGAACTTTCACATGGGGCCCCAAGCAACAACAAAGTTTTAATACCATCAAAGAACAATTGAGTACCGCACCAGTGTTGAGCATTCCAGACTTCAGTAAACCATTCCAAGTAGAGGTGGATGCTTCAGTCATCGGGATCGGTGCACTGTTATCCTAAGAGGGTAAACCTGTCGAATTTTTTAGTGAAAAATTAAGTACTCTCCCAACAGAAATGGTCAACATATGAATAAGAATTATATGTTATTATACGAGCATTAAAACATTGGGAGCACTATCTTCTCCACCAAGAATTTGATCTATTTAGTTATCATCGATCCCTGCAATTCCTAAAAAAAAAAAGAGTCGATTGCATATGTGATGGGTTTTATTTCTCCAAAAGTTCAGTTTTGTGTTAACCCATAAATCGGGAGCAACTAATCGAGTTGGTGATGCTCTATGTAGACGAGCCAGTCTTTTAGCATCATTACAAATATCCATTACGGGCATGGAGTCCATCCAAGATTTATATGCAAACGATCCAAAGTTTGCAAAACCATTGAGACGGTACAAGGCTCATCAACCATTTCAGATTACTTACTACAATGAGGATATTTATTCAAAGGAAACCGGTTATGTATCCCGAACACTTCATTGAGCACACAACTCATAAGGGAGCTTCACAGCAATGTCATAGCAGTGCATGTGGGTCAAGATAAGACATTGTCCTTGTTGCAAGCTCGCTTCTTTTGGCCTAAACTATGACAAGATTTCACGAGGTTCGTAGAACGTTGCCACTATGAAGCTCAGAAAATACAAGTTTATACACCCCAATACCTATTCCAAATTCTATTTGGGAAGACTTGAGTCTTGATTTAATATTGGGTCTACCTAAAACAAAACGTGGAGTTGATTCTATTATAATGGTGGTGGATTGTTTCTCAAAAATGTCAAATCTTATCTCAAGCAAGAAGACATTTGAAGTTGTTAATGTTGCTCCAATTTTCTTTAAAGATATTGTAAGATTACATGACATTCCTAAATGTTTGATATCCGATCGAGATGTCAACTTTGTAAGTCATTTTGTGTGTGAGCTTTGAAAGCAATTTCAGACAGATCTCAAACTGAGCTCAGCATATCAACCCAAAACTGATGTTCAAATAGAAGTTGCCAACCGCACACTAGCAAACTTGATTAGATGTCTAGCAAAAAAATAACCTAAGAGATGGGATAAAAAGCTAAGACAAGTTGAATTCACTTATAATTCCATGGTCAATCGTTCAACTGGCCGCATGGTGTTGGCATTAATTTTTTTGATGTCGCATGCGTAGGATGTCCGTTTGAGCGCTAAGGAGCGTTGCTTGATGACATGTTGACTCCTGTAGCGCGAGACGTCCACTTTGGACCCACCGACACAAGTTGAGGGGCACGTAACCGGGGTCATTTTGCTAGGCTTTGACTTTCATTTGGGTGAAGTCCGGTCAGCATTTGGCATATCGGACGACTCCGATCGGGTCAACAAAATATTATTCGTCGCGCCGCGCATAAAATTGACTCGAATTGACCCGATCATCAGCAAACTAGTTCAGATGGCCCCGAACGACGAAAAGGACCACACGAGTGAGTCTGGAACTTCGATTCTACTTGGAAAAGACGTTTGTTGCACCACGATTGGAATTGCATACTGACGTCTTTTCCGAAAATGAACAGAAAAGGATGGTGAAATATATTTTTTATCTCAGAGAAAGAGGCCGGGAAGGCCTGTTGAAGAAAAAAACCTATTCAAAGCCCCGAAAGTCGATGAAAGGCAAGAGCAAGATCACAATTCAGTTCGGATGTTGCTAACCACCCCATATTGATAACCACGATTTCGTGAGACCCTTTTGCACTGTGTCTCTCGTCAGCAAATGCAATATAATGTTTGGGAAAGAAATACGGGTGGTTGGTCCAGCCGAATTTCTTGGAGCGGTGGAAATTCCTCTTCCTGTTGGCTCGGTCCTGGTTCTCAAAGAAAATGGAGCAGATTTGGCAAATCATTGTGTACCAGAGGTTCCGCAAAAAAGAATATCAATTACTTTCAAAAAAATGGATGACAGTAAAGTACCATTTGGATATCAGCCTGATCCAGAACTCGAGGGACTTCGACCCTTGGAATTATGAAACAGACACGCCTCAAAGTGTATGTGAGGAGGACTTTTGTTCCGGAACATATCTTTGTAGGAAGGGCTAGTTTCTACATAACTCCGAGAGATCAGAAGGATGGACATGGCATTAAAAGTCTACAATTTGTTTCGATCAAGATCATTTTACGATTGGATTGCATCCCGATATATAAGATTTTGGAGGATCAATGAAGATTTCTTTTTGCCATATGATGTGATTAATTTAAGGATGTCAAATTAAATGTTAATTCAGTCTTGCAATGAACATGGAACGATGCAAAATAAAATAAATAAAAAACCACTAATATAAATAAATTTGAAAATATGTATTTATAAATTATAATAAGTTAAATTAATATTGAAACCTTAAATTTTGGCGTAAACCCCTTGTTGGTGGCCCTCTTTCAATGTAAATCCCTTGTTGGTGGTCTTTTGGCATAAACCACTTGTTGGTGGCCTTTTTTTTGGCATAAACCCCTTGTTGATGACCCTCTTTTGGCGTAAACCCCATGTTGGTGGCCCTCTTTCGACGTAAATCCCTTGTTGGTGGTCTTTCGACGTAAATCGTTTGTTGGTGGTTTTTTGGCGTAAACCCCTTGTTGGTGGCCCTCTTTCAACGTAAATCACTTTTTAGTGGTCTTTTGGCGTAAACCCCTTGTTGGTGGCCCTCTTCTGGTGTAAACCCCTTGTTGGTGGCCCTCTTTTGGCGTAAACCCCTTCTTGGTGGCCCTTTTTCGACGTAAATCCCTTGTTGGTGGCCTTTCGAAGTAAATTCCTTGTTGGTGGTCTTTTGGCGTAAACCATTTGTTGGTGGCCCTCATTTGGCGTAAACCCCTTGTTGGTGGCCCTTTTTGGCGTAAACCCCTTGTTGGTGGCCCTTTTTCGACGTAAGTCCCTTGTTGGTGGCTTTCCGACGTAAATCCCTTGTTGGTGGTCTTTTGGCGTAAACCCCTTGTTGGTGGCCCTCTTTTGGCATAAACCCTTTGTTGGTGGCCTTCCTTCGACGTAAATCCTTTATTGGTGGTCTTTTGGCGTAAACCCCTTGTTGGTGGCCCTCTTTTGACGTAAATCTCTTGATGATGGTCTTTTGGCGTAAACCCCTTGTTGGTGGCCCCCTTACCTCCTTTCTTAAGTTAATCTTTTCACTCGATTAAATCAAATGCTGCGAACTTGTGATAAATCTTTTCGCTCTCAACTCATTCATTCACAAAATCTTTCTCGAGCTGAGTTCCCGATTAGGAACCCAACTCAAATTCAATTTCATATCAAATTCGACATTTTCTTAAACAATTCTTTGGTTTGTTGGTCGCTTCGGTCAACACCAATACGCGCGGCGTGCCTATTCCGCACAGCACACCTATTGGGGGTCCATTTGTTGACCTCGTTTTTGTGAGGTCTTCTCTTCTCCTCCTTAGAGCCTAGGATCTAGTTCTAGGTGTTTTTATTGATCTTTTTAGAAGATTAGAATTGATACCCACACTTTTAGAAAATTCTAGCCAATTCTTATTTTCCTTTGATGTCTAGCAATTTTGGCACAAAACCATTGTCTTATGAATGAGCGGTTATTGACTATTTTGCGAAGACTCAAGGGAAAAGTTCATAATAGGACTTTAAACCTTAGGAAAACATTGTCACGACTTTTTCGTCACATACACACACCGAATAGACAAAGTTCACAAAATTGCATGAAATCGGATTTCAATTAAGCCTAGACGACGGGTGAAAATGCGAACTTCTCCGGATGACCTTCGACGACAAAATGGACTGCGCCAACGCGTCCGGCATACCAACTTTGGTAGGAAAGAACACCCATATTGTCATATTTTCGACACAAGAAAATTAACACGCAAATCGATGAATTTGTCAAAATGACCTCCTACGACAAAACGGACCGTGTCAGCACGTCCAGAACATCAGAATTACCTAAAATAGACATCTATTTTCGTTATGTTTTGATGCACGACTGAAAAGTTTGAATTAAATTTTATTTTTAAGAAATACTAAATTATTTTTATATGTTATCACTTATATTATTAAAATTAAGACCCTAAACCTTATTTACAGCTCCACCCGCACGTCTAAAATCCTCGTTCGAGCGGCTCGATCCCGCGACTGCTCCTCACCCGTGCCCTAGCTCCACGACAGATCCACCACGCGACAATCTTCTTCCCCAGCGATCGCGGCTCGCCTCCTCGAGCTCTGCTCGACCGAGCGGCCCTCCAACCGTGAGGTTCCACCTGGTCGACGCTTCTCTTCCTCGAGGCTGAACGCTCTCCTCTTTATGGTGTCGTTTCATTTCCTCTTTGTGATTCGTTGGCTAGGAGCCTAGGATGACTGGTAAATTGTTTCTTCTCCTCTTCTCTGCCTATAAAATAACTTCCTAAACTACTGTCGGTGGTTGTTGAAAATTTTGAGAGAGTTCTTAAGAGATTTTAGGGAGATTTGGATGCTTTTCTACCTCTATTCTTCATTCGATTAGAATGATTTCTTTTATGTTTTCCTTGTTGGAGAGGAAGCTTTGTTCCTTTGCTGTTCGAAGATCCCGGAGACTCGAATTTGTCGTGCCGTAAGCTGGAAATCGTGAGGAATTTTTGTGGGTTGCTATTGGAGTGATTTTCTCAAACCTACTTTACTCTTTCTTTGCTTTAAGTTTACAAAAAGAAAATGTATTCTTCTTCTTATCTTCCATATTGCACTATTTCGGATGGCATGAAATAGGGAAAGCATAACTTTGTTTAGCTTGAAATTTAAGCATGAATACATGTTAGAAAGCATGAATACATGTTAGATTAAGTGAAAATAAGGCATATTTAGGGCTCACATCTTGCTTCTCTTGTTGCCCCTTGTTGAAATATATGCTGGAAGTTATTTTTTAAATGCTGGATATTATATTTGGGGCTCACATCTTGCTTCTCTTGCTGCCCCTTGTTGAAATATATGCTGGAAGTTATTTTTAAATGCTGGAAATTACATTTGGGGCTCACATCTTGCTTCTCTTGCTGTCCCTTGTTGAAATATATGTTGGAAGTTATTTTTAAATGCTCACATCTTGCTTCTCTTGCTACCCCTTGTTGAAATATATGTTGGAAATTGCTTTTAAGAGTTGGAAATTATGTTTGAGGCTCGGTTAGTCATGTTCTTGGGCTCGGTTTGGGCTCCTTTTAGTGATTTATGTTAGCTGAAATACTTTATTGTTTCGTTCCTTTTTTGCTGGATTTAGTTTGTCCCTCGTGATGGACTCGATTTGCCCAATTTCTTGGGAACGATTTGGCGGTTGTTTTTGTTCCCTCCCTGGTTTTACATGTGAGCTTGTTTGAGAATTTATTTAGGGTGGATTGGGTGGTTGTTTTGCTCTTCTCCCTAATTCCATTTATGAGCTTATGTGTGAGTTTGTTTGAGGCTAGTTTGGTGGCTGTTTTGCTTCTTTTCCAGGTCTTAGCCGTGAGCTAGTTTAGAACTTAATTAAATCATTATTTGAGGCTAGTTTGGTGGCTGTTTTGCTCCTTTTTCAGGCCTTAGCCGTGAGCTAGTTTAGGGCTTAATTAAATCATTGTTTGGGGGCTGGTTTGGTGGTTGTCTTGCTTCTTTTCCAGGCCTTAGCCGTGAGCCTCAATTGGTGGGTGTTGTCTTACGGTTCTCTTTTTTTGCATTCTACTCGTGACCCCTGTATGTTGTGATCAATGTTGGGATTGGCTGGAATTTGATTTGTTCCCTATTTTAGTCTGGCCATGGGCTTCCCCTATGGTTCTTTTATGATTGATTCAAGGCACTTGAAGCTTCATTTTGGGATTAATATCAAATTTGATTCATAAAGGGGTTCGGAAATCCATAAAATTGCCACTTGGAAAGGATATCCTTCTCGGGATTAATCCGATCATTTCTTTTTAACGAATTTAAACGTTTTAGACCGATACATTCATAATTTTATTTTAAGCTTCATTGATTTGGCTTGGTTTTAAAAATGGATCGGTCTCGTTTTCATTTATTTTATTTTATTTTTTTTAACGGTCAAGTTAAAAATGAGAATTTCCGATTCAATTATATTCAGAAATGATTCACAGTCTTAAGGGAAAGAGAAAGGGAGAGAAAATTAAAAGTAAGATTTGGATTCTCGAGATGATGAAACCTAAAGAGGGATAGAATAGCGAACCATCCACCATCCCCTTTGCATATGAAAGATGAAACTGTAAATTGGAAGAATATTTAGGGGTTGGAAGAAAGTGAGAGTTTAGATAACAATTAAGGACATAGATTGAAAAAATTAATAGACCTGCACTTAGGTCCTTTAAGTTTGGAATAAACCTACACCCAATTATTCTAATTAGATTTGAATCACACTTCACAAATCTTTTGTCAAAACTATAAGTTCACCCCTAAGTTTTAGAAGCCCGATGGTGAGTTAAGCTTAATATAAAGATGTTTGAGGGTTGTTGAAAGACACTTAGTTGAAAATAGACACTTTAAGACACTTCAAATTTAAACTAAAGTGTAAGCTTCCTAGATCTTAAGAGCACACCTTGAGAGAGTTCATCATCCTAATTTTCAAATGATCCCAAGAAGCTACACACCTGACCACATTTCATGAAATAATAAGGACACTAAGAACGAGGGTGCACTCGAATTGTGATTCATGACAAATTTAATTAGATCAAATAATGAAATTCTTATCTTAATTTGACCAAAGCTGAAACTCAATGCTCTGGGAATTGAGTTTGTCTTACACTCAAATCCTCTTAGCAATTGGGGACATTCCAATATCACATATAAAATTTCTATTCTTGGTCCTTTATATGTGATATTATATTTTATTTTATTTATTTATCATTTTTCCTATGATTTACCTATTTTTCTCAAGTCTTTTTCAGGTCATACTTTCATCTTTTACACAGTGCATAATAGCTAAACTTAAAGGAGCAATGAACCTACCAGGTGTACAGGTTTAATTTATATTACAGCATTTTATTTTCTCAGCAAGTTATATTGTTTTTATACTCTGTTATACTACTCTTTATAGCACGTTATACTCTTCTTTCAGCATGTTATACTGTCTTTCCTTTTTACTGTATAGTACATTGTTATTTTTCTTTCACACTGCATGCTTAGTTACTTTAATACGCTATTCCTTAGTTTAGAATAACCTAGTGGTTAGGAGCATTTTCAAAACTAAAACTAAACCAGGAGATGCTACTACGAAGAGTTTGGAGCGAACATCGTGGGCAACACGACGAGAAACAATTTACAGGTGAATCTGCAGCAGCAAAACATCTTCACATCACTTACACTATATACCTTCTTTAGTTTAAATAATAACCTATAGGATCACTTTTTTGGCTTTTTGTACAACTTTGTTGTACAATTATAAGTCCTAACGCTTTAGAATTTTGAGGTTACCGTGCGGTACGATGTAAATCCTCTCATCTTTTTAGGCTATTTGCACAGTCCGATATTGTGTAAACATAAGTCCTAATTCATAAATAATTTGCAGAATTGAAATATCAAATTAAATCATTTCGAAAGACATAAAGCCGAACAATAGGATAGTTGGGACATCTCTGGGGTTTCTCCTGGATCTGTGATGTCCACATACTTTCTTTCCTTTGAATTCCTTAAATAATTGTTCCTATTTTGAAGTTTTCCATGTCAATCGTGAAAACCTAAACTTTGAAATCTTGAAAACAAAACTACCTGATCTTAATCGAGAGTTTTCTTAAGTGATTTCGATCATTTAAGATGTAATTAACTATATGGGTTTGCCTCTTTAGGAAACCAGGAACCCAGATAAAAATAAACCCTATCTAATTTTTTTATGTTAGGTAGGGGAATTTGTTGGCCTTTTTCATAAAATATTTCGCAGACTTAAGTGATTGAACCCCTATTACAAGTGATATATTTATTCTTCGGGATAAGTGTATTATTTGTAGTATTGTATTCAATCATTTAAACTATTTAAAACGTGAGACCCGTTTAGTCTCACCTATTTTAAAATTAAAAATGTTAATTTTTAAAATAAAAAGGGTTGTATTCATATTTAAATTATTTTCAAAATCACAAAATCACTACTTTTTCAAACCACGAAGTTAAAAAAAGACCGACAAATTCTGGCGACTCCGCTGGGGAGTGGTTCCTCTCTCCATCTTTGATCAGGTGGTTATGTTTTCATACATCGGTGGTGTGTCTATGTCTACTGTTATTCTGTTAACTTACTGTATTCATTTCTTCCTTGAATTAGTATAGTCAACTCTTATTGGATTCCAGGACCGTCTGCTTAACCATCTTTAAGCAGAAAGGTCCAGGAGTCCCTAAGGTTTTGTAGGATGGACTCCTAATAGGTGTGGTGTGTCGAGTGGGTCCGATATGGAATTGATCATTTTATATTTCTGGACTATTTCCTATGCCTCACAATCGCCTTATTTCCCTTCTAAAATCTGTTTGTTCTTCTTTTATGTCACGTCAAATTCCTCTTAATCTTTCCTTGACAATGTTGAAATTTCAAAACTCAATATTTAAACAAAAACAACAACACATTAAAATCATAAAACTTCAAAAGAAATGCCTAGTTCACTAGCAAGTGTGTTAATTTTAGCTTCTATGGTGAGTTTGCAAGGCCTTGAACGATACTGACACTCAGAAATCTACAATTGACAGAAGTAATGGCGTCACCAAGTTTGACTTTCCTGTTCAACGTACCAACGGATAAGAATTCTCGCCACATTGCTTCTATAATCCAGTTTGGGTCTGGACTTGAAAAATTTGAAGTGTTACTTGGGAAATTTCCACATGTGATAACAAGGATGACTGCTTCAGATGTTCAGGAGCCGTCCTCTGAGTTCTATCTGAATGGTAACCATGATTTTCCTTCTCTTAAGAAGGTGAAGATCAATTCCACTCTCGCTGCACCAGCTATTTCAACTGTGAAAGGAAAAAGAATTCTGTATGAAAGAGATTCAACAACTGATTTTGCTACTCCAAACTATACATTTGAAATTGGCTCTTCTTCTAAGCCTACTCCGCTGACACGTTCCCAGAGAAGGAACCGCAGGAGGGAATTAAGGGCTCAGAAAGCACAGCTAGCTTCAGCACAGACAACTTCTTTACTGGAAGATGGACCAATGGAAACTTCACCCCACCTCAAGGGAAGCAGGTTCCATCCTATGTCTGCTGCCACCGGAGAAGAAAGCATTCGCAAAATTGCTGTCAGATTGTCTTCACCACCTCATTATCAGAGAGAAAACGAAAGAAATCCGAGACACTCATGCAGATTTGCCATGTTTTTGAAAGGATGGCACGGAAGGACAATTGTTCAGTACCTGAAATTTTGAGAAGGATGGGATGCGTTGTCTCTACATCGATGAAAATTAAGATATTGGAGGAATGTGTAAATATTTAAGAATTTGATCAAAAAAGTGGATAATTTGCAGGACACCGCAGATGTCTTGACCTTCAAAGATACTGAAAAGGCTAGGAGCAAAAAACCTATTGTGGGTCTTCCAAGGAGGAAGGAAGAGAGCATCGCTCTTACGACATTCGATGAAAAAATGAAAAATCCCGTCATGTCTGCCGAGCAAACTCGCCAACCTCCTCAGAAAGGGAGACCCCAACCTTTTGAATAGAGGAAGTCTAAGGTTTATCCTTTTAGGAATGACTGTCTCAGGAAGTTGTTCAATAACCTACTTAAGCAGGGAATGCAGCTCTCACCGCCAAAGAAACCTCGTGAGGTGGAGAGGACGAATGAGCTTGATTATTTCCCATACCATAGGCATCTTGGGCATGTCCTGAAATTTTGTTATCCTTTCAAGGATTGGTTTAAGGCTCGATATAGGGCTGGAGAGATTGAGATACCAGATCAGTACTTGGAGAAGCCCCAGGGAAAAGGTTCTGTGAAGATGGTGATAGTTGTTCCAACTCCTAGCTTTCTTTCTGATATTTCTCTTCTTGCTTGTAATGCAAGAGTGGATTGTAGTGCCCCTCATGCGCATTTTATGATGACAAAGCTATAAAAGAAGGACGTTTTGATTATGTCTTTGTATCTCATGTTTTTATACTTGATGATTATAACATTAGTGACTCTGATCATGATGATGAGGGAGATGAGCAATACCCATTATTGCCCTCCTCGAGCAGTACATATCGCATTTGCGATGATTTGAGCGATAAATCTGTCGATGCAGGTGAGGCCTTGGTTCATGAAGACTTTTTTTACGAGTCTTTTGCTGAATTTGCCGCTGAAGTCGAACTCATTGGGTCATTTAGTGAGAAGGTTCAGGAAATCCGCCTCAGAAGCGGTAAAATCCTCCCTTCTAGAGTGTAGTTACATCGTATGTGGGATTCGTTGTTACACCTTCATCAGGATATGTTATTACAACATTTCGGGGTGTATTGTTACAATATCTTTGGAACGCGCCTTGTACTGTATGTGAGGAAGCACTTCACTATTTCACCAATCCTACTGGTTAGGTTCCCTCAAGCAACATCGTTGGAGCTTTTCATCAATGTTGGTGCATATTTGTTCTAACGGTATAATTATTTTGAATTTGGTGTACTTTTCATCACATCAATCAACACATACTCTGGGTAATTAAAGAAAAGCAAGAAGGAGAAGACACATCGATGTTTTACATGAAAAATAGAAAGAAAAAAATACTATCGGGCCTAACCCAATTGAAGTAATCTGCTAAAAATGGTGAGTATAAAAATCCACACTACTCCTGAATTAGAGAAGATTTAGTTAAGAAATTGATCATTGTAAATGTACAAGAATAGTTCATTGATAATAGGCATAGTTTGTTTTTAATGAATGTAATTCTCAGTGATAGCAAACTGCGTGAGTCATAATTGATTGTTATGGAGGCAGTAGTTCATCGTAATTAATGTAGATGGTCAATGTTGCGCCAGCTTGTCTTATGGGATGTAGTTGAAATTGATGGTAATAATCATGTGGGTCGCAGATGGTTGCTGCAGAAGTTTCAGTTGCCTACAGAGGCCGTCGTAAGAAGTTGTAGGAGTTGTGAGCCACAAAAACTGTAGTTACTCACATAGTTCATAATGGTGAGCTCTAATGATGTCAAATCATCGGGCAGGAGTCGGGAGCTGAGCGATTTGTACCACGTAATATATAGTTGGTCACGTAGGTTACAGTAGTGAGTTATGATGAAGTTCGTAGGTCATAGAAACCAGATTCAGGAGCAACACGAGCTATGGATCTCGTAGCTCGTAGTAAGCCGTAGTGTGAGCTGTGATGGCTTCCGTAGACCGCAGAGACCAGAGTCTAAAGTTGCAAGAGCTGTGGATCACGCTAATAGTTGGTCACATAAGCCGTAATGGTGGGCTGCAAGAAAATAACTTTAGGAGCCTGAAAAAAGTCATAGTCTTCGAAAAGCGTAGTTACATCGTATGTGGGATTCGTTGTTACACCTCATCGGGATATGTTATTACAACATATTCGGGGTGTATTGTTACAATATCTTTGGAAGGCGCCTTGTATTGTATGTGAGGTGTGTTGTCTTGCAGAACGCACCATAGAAGCACTTCACTATTTCAACAATCCTATTGGTTAGGTTTCCTCAAGCATCATCGTTGGAGCTTTTCATCAATCTTGGTGCATATTTGTTCTAACGGTGTAATTATTTTGGGTAATTAAAGAAAAGCAAGAAGGAGAAGACACCTCGATGTTTTCCATGAAAAACCACATAAAGAAAAAAAAACTATCGCACCTAACCCAATTGAGGTAATCTACTAAAAATAGTGAGTACAAAAGTCCACACTTCTCCTGAATTAGAGATTATTTAGTTAAGAAATTGATCATTGTAAATGTACAAGAGTAATTCATTGATAATAGCCATAGTCTACTTGTAATGAATGTAGTTTTCAGTGATAGCAAGCTGCGAGAGTCGTAGTTGATTGTTATGGAAGCAGTAATCCGTCGTAATTGTTGTAGATGGTGAATGTTGTGTCAGTTTGTCTTATAGCATGTAGTTGAAATTGATGGTAATAGTCGTGTGGGTCGCAGGTGGTTGCTTCAGGGATGTTGGTTGCCTACAGAGGCCGTCATAAGAAATTATAGGAGTTGTGAGTCACGTATGTTGTGGTTGGTCACATAGGTCATAATGATGAGCTATAATGATGTCAGTAGATCGTTAGGTAGGAGTCGAGAGCTCGCGATTTGTACCACGTAGGATGTAGTTGGTCACGTAGGTTATAGTGGTGACTTATGATGACGTTCATAGTCCATAGAGACCAGATTCAGGAGCAACGCGAGCTATGGATCTTGTAGGTCGTAGTAAGTCGTAGTGTGAAATGTGATGACTTCCGTAGACCACAGAGGTTAGAGTCTAGAGTTACAAAAGTTGTGGATCACACTAGAAGTTGGTCACATAGACCGTAATGGTGGGCTGCAAGGAGAGAACTTTAGGAGCCTGGACAAAGTCACAGTTTTTGAGAAGTGTAGTTACACCTTATGTGGGATTTGTTGTTACACCTTCATTGGGATATGTTCTTGCAACATATTCGGGGTGCATTGTTATAATATCTTTGGAAGGCGCCTTGTACTGTATGTGAGGTGTGTTGTCCTGCAGGATGTCTCATTACTCTGCAATGTATGTCGAGATTCCGCAACACACATTGTGATTCTGCAGGAGATTTTATTAGAATAAATCAGAGGCGGCCGACGGTGGTCGGCAGACAATGGTTGACAATGGTCGACTACTACAGAAGTGGGAGGTATTCATTGAATGTGCGGTGCAGAAGTTATGTTAGACTTCAGCTTCTCCACTAAGCTTCAGTCTTCTTTTAACTGAAGGTTTTCCCCTCTCAAGAGGGGACGTGGCTTTATTTATAGAGTCTGGAAGAGGCTTATATGTAAATAAGAAAAAAATTTGAACCACTCAATCATACGGCCTAGAGATATTCTCCCGATCAGATTGTGCTCGATTTGACTAAAAACATGTCAAATTTGGAATATGTTCGACCTTCCAATTATGCACTAAAAGTTTTCAAAAGTGGTTTAACAGCTTGATATGAGTTTAATTTGATTCAGATTAAACCAATTTTGGTATCATTGGGTCGATCTCATCGAGTCAGCCAGTTTAACTGTAAGTTTGTTAAAATTGGAGTTCTGAGTCACTTTTAATCGAACTTTAATATTTCTTGTTCAAAAAATTGCCTCAAAATTTGTTGATGTCATATCACAACTCTGAAACTTTACCTGCATGAATCAATTCAAAGCTAACATTAGTTTTAAAGTTACAATACGATGAAGGCCTAATATTTAAAGAGAATAATGCAAAGTTTGTAAGGTTAAAATTCTAATTCTTGGAGGAAACAAAGATAAAAGAGGCATTTACATACATATTACCCAATTCCTATGTATTTACATTTCTAACATCTAAACTTTACTTTTTACATTTATGCCACCCAAATCTTCCAACGCACATCAAAATCACCACCAATTTACTTTTAAAAATTGAATGTATACACAAATATAGCTATACAAAAACTTTTTAGCTTATTTTATTGAATCAAGCCCACCTGTAGAATTGGCTGAGTCAAGCTCCCCTATCAAAGTGACTGAATTGATCCTACCTTCCAAAGTGGCTGAATAGAGCCCACCAACCAAAGTTGTTGAATCAAACCCACCTACCAAAATGGCTAAAGTGAACTCACTTGTCGAAGTGGTTGAATCGAGTCCACCAGCTGGAATGGTTGAATCCAGCCTACTTGTCGATCTGATTTATTCATTCAGTTCAAAATTTCAGTCTAACCCGGCTGCGCAAGGGTGGCTATCAGAGGAAGTCATCATGACTAGTAAGAATATCTATCAATCAAGTATTAAAAGCACCGCTCGACATTTAGGACTTCATCTTTTCACCCAGGCATCAGGAATGGGCACTGTACAACAACACAGAAAACCCACATCGCTGTCTTTTTTAAAAAAAACACTAGCGAAGAGTGTCACACATGTGTTACGACAATTATTTTATTATATTTCTCTCTTGAGTATAAAAGGAAAGAGAAAAGCAGAGAAAAGACGATCAATCTCTGACCATCTCTCTCTCTCTCATTATCTCTTTGCGATACAAGATCATTATCGGGTTATATACACACATGAACAATACAAAAACTTACGTCTCAAAAAGATTCAACATTGAAATACACATTTTCATGCATAGATAAGGAGTCGTGTATGTCGAAAATGAAGTTCATGTGTTAGATATATAAATGCATAGGATATGACAGGTATGTAAGTAAATCTTCCAAGATAAAAATTGAAAGGATGGGTTAATTTTGATTTGGCTCCAGTTTGCCTGCAGCATAATGCAATAAATAATGATGGGAGAACTTTTTTGCACATCTACAGAGGAAGCAGGAAGGAAGAGCATCAAAAGCTTTGTTATCATCATAACTATTTGCATCTTTGTTGTTTTAAATATGATTTTTTCACACATTATATTGAGGAGAATCAGCTGTCTTGATCCTCAAATTCACTGCATTTCATGATTTTAGCTTCATCAATGAGTAAATCAACGGAAGTCGTCGAAAATTTTCTAGTTTCTTGAATATGATCAGATTTATGTGTTCTACTGTAATAATAACATCAGTACAGCAATCAAACAGGATTTAAAATAGAATTTAGCTCCAAATTTAACAGTAAAAATCAACTGAAATCTACTATTAGGTTCTAAATATCATTAGTATCACTTCGGAATAATGCACAATCCAGATGAAATATGCAGTGGGACAAGCAGGTGAGGCGGTGAGGCTATTTCACAGCTGCCCGGAAGGAAAACAACAGCCAAAGGACGACTCAGTGAGGAGCGGGCGGCTTGACAGCATGTCGAAACTGAAAACAGCAGATTTCATGTTGCGAATGGCAGTTTTCTGCAAGTTGGATAAGGAAGGAGGCCTCCGAATGTCAGTGAGAGATTACTACCTCAATCCTATGAGGTTACAAGTATACTGTTTGAAAGAGATCTAATGATACAACACTTCAATCTAAATAACCAGTAGGAAGTATCTCCAAATTACATACAATGGTCAAAAGTACTCCACCAGAATAAAATAACATACAAAGGAAAATAAAATAAAATAAAAGATAAGAAATAAAAAATAAGGGTTTTGTAACAGATCTTACGGTCCAAAATTTAATATTACGAAATCCACACTTTCGTTAACACTTCCGTCTCTACCTACCGCACCTCTCAGTTTCACGCCCACACTTCCCTCTACATTCATTTTGGTGGATCCATAAAGGATCTATTGTCGAAAGAAGCTCATTTTCAATCCTTTTAAGGGCTTGAATCAATTTGAACAACAATTCAATTATGCGACGCATTTGCACAAACTTCCCCAATCTAAGTACATCATGTCTACAACCAATAATGTAGATATAATAGCATTATGAGAGTACCGAATCAAACTTCATTTTTAAACAATTTGGAAAGTCTTTAGTAATCATAATATTTATCTTCCTGACATCTCCACAAACCTTAAAATTACAAACATAGTTACCAAGGTGTTGATCAAATAGAGACATCTATTTCTCAGAAGCAAATTAATACTTCTTCACCAACAACATCAATCCGTCACACCAATCAATGTACTCATGAATGCCAACTCACTGGTCCATCAACGTGAATTTATTATAATCAAATATATAGCTAATTTTTTTTATTCTTAATCGTTTATACATCATATTATGTAATTCTCTCGGATTGTAGAAATATGGGTCAAAGAATGAAATAAAGCTCAAGCAATTCCGTGATCCACCTTTGTCAAACTAGCCAAGTTATCTTGTCTTGTAACACAAATGTAGAAGCTGACAATTTATTCCACCACAGCTTTAAGCGGTTCATGAAGTTTGCTTAGGTAAGAATGTTAACATCTATAACAAAAAAAACTTGGGAGATTTAATGGAACTTATTTGAGAAATCCGAAGCAAAATTTTGAATAGAAGAGCATAAAATAAGAAAAGACAAAAAACACCTGATTTAATGTGAAAAACCCCAAGAACTGGAAAAAAAACATAGGTTCGCGCCACACCAAAAAACTCCTTATGAAGAAAATGAGGAGTATCATACAAATTACACCACACTCATGCCTCTCTACAGTTTGGAAACTTCAAGATACTTGTATCCTCACCTTTACACACGAGAAAATAAAAAATTTTCGCCTTTTTTCTGCAAAGCCAAAACTTCTAAGCAAAAAAATGCTTGAAGTCTGTTATTTGAGTCCGGATGACGCAGCACTGCGTCCAACATTGCAGTATCGTGCTCTCGTGTTTTGAACCTGAACAAGGCACGATGATTTTGTCTTCCAGGCGCTAGGGCGTTTCTGACTAGGTATTAGGGTGTTGCAATTACGGAACTGAGGCACTATGTACGGAAAAAACTTTCAGGGGCAGTGTCATCGAACACAATACAGGGGCACAACCCTCGCCTACCTCACTAATAAACTTACCGTCAAGTTTGATTGGCGAATTTAAGTGTTATGAGTGAACAATTAATTAATACAATCAGACTTCACATAATAACATAACTAATGTCACCCACCCAAAATTTAAATCCCGATACCTGCGAAATGTTAACGATTAAATAAGTGACATCATAGTAAATGAAAAATCACAAACCTCTGCTGGAAAATTTTGGTGAAATGAATACAATGCAGGCTTCCAGCAACTACATATCCTGTAATCTCTATGAAGATTGCTTATTGATCTGCAAAAGTTAATAAATCTAAATCAGATGTCCGCTATGGAGCAAAGAGCATAGAAATATGCACAAAATAACAGTATTCTTCAAGGCTAAATAATGTCTCCAAAGGTACCAACTTTTATCTCCTATGAAAACGCAGAATGTAAAAATGCTTCAAAAAAAAAAAAAGAATAAATATATTTTAAATCTTCAAAAAGATAAGCACAGACACAAATAACAACAAAAGGTGATTTTATCAAACTTTTTTGCAGTTCTACATAAAAACAGCCCGTCCAACCAAAAGATAAGCATTTTAGTAACCTTAAAGCAGTAAAACCATGGTTATGGGAAACTCCAAATGGTTGGAAACCTTAAAGTAAACAAATTAATGGAAATGCATTTTTTTGGGAGGTTGCTTAAGGAAAGTAGAGGTAGAATTTCTTTTGAATTAATAGAATGTGCAAAAAAATGTCAAACTCAAATTAAACATCATGAATAGCTTTTTATGTTAGTTGTGGAGTCTGATTGTAGCACCCATGAGCAGCAGGCTGGCTGGCTTCCACGCAAAAGTGCAATCGGCGACAAGGCACCGTGCCATGGGTGCTTAAGTGCCCATCGAGTGTTCCCAGACCGAGAAGGTAGAAGTCATGCACCCACTTCTGGCGTCGGGGCGCCTGTTTCCTGAAAGCTGGGCGCCCAGGCGCGCAAATCCGAGAGCGAGCCGTTTTCACGAGACTTGCTATTTATGTCACGATTTTGGGCAATGTATGTGAGGGCTTGGAGCATAACTCTTCCTATTTGTGCATCAACAAAATCCTAGTGAAGGTAAGAAGTTTTGGTGAGTAGGATCCCGGTGTTTTTCGATGTGTGTTTCTACGTCGTATCAGTAGGAAGAGTGTGGAATGGTGCACTATAAGTTTCTACGTGTGAGTGTGGAGAAAAAACTTGCATGAATCATTTGTAAAATTTTTTGAAATTCATAGTGAAATATGCTGGCGTGGCTCCGTGGTTTTTTCCCGTTCTCGGTTTTTTTCCACGTGAATTCTCGTGTGCATTTCTTGTTGTTTTGATTTTGCTTCTGTGCTTAAATTTATTGTTCTGATTTTCTCGAATCTTGTGATCCTATTCCGCTGTGACATTGAGAATTGTTTGGAGGATTCTCAACATTTTAGGCTTGTGTTGTAGAAGCATAAGCCTCGTACGCTTCAAAACAGAAAGAAAAAAAATTAACCTCAAAGTTGGAGCAGTAAGATTCCAATGCAACAAGAAGAAAGGTATGGCACAGCCCAAAGGGTGAATAAGGATTTTCTAAGTATTAAAAAAAATCAATTATATGGTGGTGTTTGGTAGAAAACTATTAATAGGCTTTAGCGATGGATTTAGCTTAAATCCAGCCAAACATCAAAAAACTGAAAATTAAATCAAATACCCTGTTAAATCGAATTTTCTTGTGTTCTGTTTGTTTTTACTCATGTTTTGTCTCTTTCACGATGTAAATCTGAATTTACTAAATCCGATTGTAAGGAGGATTTATTCTGACATTGCCCGCGAGCTTCACCGTAACAGATAAATCTGAATTTATCGAATTTGATAAATCTTATTTAACGTAAATTTGATTTGTAGTCAAACAACGCCTGAAAGTGCTTGTGTAATTACCGAGAATAGTACATAAAAGTACACACTTCTACAAAAATGATTGCACCGCTTCAAAAAATATTTAATAATTGTAGTTCGATATAAAAAAAAGAAGCAATAGGAACATCAATTCTCAATTTTAGTTTAAGCAGGGGTATATTATATTATGCAAATATTACGATGTTAACCTTATCATTTTGTTAATATAGCAGTTTTAAAAAGGCTTTGCGTTTTATGTGTCCATTCTTGATTCACATCTACTTAACCCTACACAATCCTTAGCATTTGGTCTAAAATTTAAAATCAAAATTCTATGTTAGGATTTTTTTCGTTGTTGTTTGAAAAAACAATTACAAATCCTCAGCGATGAGAGTATAGTAATAAAAATTCTCCAAATTACAATTTAATTTTGTATTGATTAAGGCCAAAGCACAAATGCGCATCTATTTTAGTACATAAGCATCCCTTGAATGTAATAGTACAACTCCAACAATTAGTGCGGACATTTTTATTATAAAAATGACATTCCTTTTTGTGTTTTTGCTTTACTTCATCTTGAGTTGTTTTCATCTCTTCTCTTCCACTACGGATAAAATCCAAAGGCCTGTTGCATTAAAGCTAATTTCACACCTTCCTTGAAATGTCAATTGAGAGTAACTGGAAAACAAAGCGTAAAACACTTTTTTTGTCGTGTAAGTATTGAGGAAAATAGAGATAAGCCACCAGTGAACACCAGTTATCAAAAATTTATTATAAACTCGTCATGATATAATGTTACCACTCATGAGTGATTGTGTGCTAGCAAATAATAAAAAACTAAAGAAATTTACATTTGCAGCACACAATTCTTATGTATTTACATATCNGGCCATCCTGGTTCGGCGAGCACTTCACTTCGCTCCGACCGGCCGCCCCGACCCGGTGAGTATTTCACTTCATTTCGTTCGGCCGCCCCAGCCCGACGAGTATTTCACTTCACTTCGTCTGGCCGCCCCGGCCCGGCAAGCACTTCACTCCGCTCCGTCTAGCCGCCCCGGCCCAGCGAGCATTTCACTTCGCTCCGTCCGGCGGCCCCGGCCCGATGGGCATCCCACTTCATTTCAATAGGCTTCTCTGAGCAGGTTGGCATGACATTTTGGCTCGACCAGATTCCTCACTCAGTCGACCAACTACTTGCATCACCATATTGTCTTGCATGAGTGTTTGCATTTTCACATGTTGTAGCGCATAGATATGAATACATTATTGCATCATGTCTTGCATCTGTATGTTTGCATGATTATGATCATATGTCTGAGTTGCACATTCCCTGGGGCCCCTGCCATCACGACATGTCCATCTTTTTTGGGCCCCTGCCACCATGGCATGTCCATTCCGTTAGGTCACTGTCCTTTCAGCATATCTTTGGGGGCCGCTGTTATCACGTCAAGTCCATCTTCCTGGTGTCGCTGCCATCACGGCATGTCCATCTTCTTCGGGCCCCTGCCGCCATGGCATGCCCATTCCATCAGGTCACTGCCCTACCGACATACCTCCTGGGACCGCTGCCACCACAGCATTCTCATCTTCCTGGGGCCCCTGCTGTCACGGCATGTCTACTCTTTAAGGGTTACTGCCCTATCGACGTACTTTCTGGGGCCACTGCCACTATAGCATGCCCATCTTTTTTGGGTCGCTGCCACTACGGTATGCTCATCTTCACTCGAGTCTCTGCCCCATGACACACTCATCATTTGTGTGTTTTGATCAATTATCTGCATTTGCATGTTCGCATGGATAGCGAGCCAGACCCGTTAGGAGAGTGACTCCCGTGTTGTTCGCGATGCTTTAATGAGCATTGTTTGTCGGGTCAATCCCAATGAGCAATGCGAGTTAAGTCATCGGGATTGACACGAGTATGACTGTGCTAAAGATCCAATGGATCTAGCTGGTGTCATCCCCTTTCGTGACACACTTTAGATTCTTTGGATCCTTAGGATGGGGCTGGTAAAGCGACCCCGTCAAAGTCATATCATACCCAGACTTACCCCACACTTAGATACTAGGTTGATGCACTTGCCATTATATGGTGTGCTAGGCTAGAGTTTAGGATGCTATGTAGTATTTTCGACACCTCTGGCTATTATTGTTTGTTGTATTGTCTTGCGCTAGCTATGTGTCACATTCTCGCCTTTTTTTGGTGTGCTTGCATACTTCTTGTGTGTGATAGTATATTAGGGCGATCTTCTGCAGGTGTCTTGCCTATTTATACACACTCACACAGGTGTTATTAGGGGGGAGTATGTAATGGTTTCTAATCCTTTGTTTGCAAGTGCTCTTTAGTTTCCCCCAATTAAAAGGCACGGCTTGTTATTTTGGTGATATATGGCGTGCCCGCTAACATTTGTTTTATGCAGGTCGAGTTTTTATTTTCTATTTCAAATGTATTTGATAGTGTCCTAGAAAAGTCTGTATCGAAAATAAGGTACGGACACGGGTTTTGAGGCGGATGACGCATCGAACCATGTGACGAGGACCAGGAGCAACAACTTGTGTCAAGTTCCTTAATTCCGAATTTTATATTTTTGTATAGACTTAGGACCGGGCATGTATATGCGGAGTCCGGCTGCTTTTATTGTTTTTACTAGATTATGTTGTCGGTCTAGCGGCATTTGGTCTGTTTATATATTCTTTTGGGATGTTTTTTTTTTCCTTCTATTTTTTCTCGTATGTTTTTGCATGTTGAAGCATTTTATATTGTTTCATTTTGTGTATCTGGACCTCACGAAAATGCAACATAGGCTCACTAAGGACCCTAAAATTTTAATTATTTCTATCTAAAAAAAATTATAATAATAAAAGATTGAGATAATCAAAATTTTAAGAATAAAAAAATCAAGATTTTTCAAAATCAGTCTTTACTTTTTCTGCATAGCCTTCGGGCAGGTTTTAAAATAGTTTGCATGTATGGTCATAACCCAGTCATATTTTATAGGGCCTCCACGCTTAGGAATGGGATAGATAATTGCATCATACTTGCATGTCCCGAGGAGTAGCCCCCGTGCTTCTCCAATCCGACAGACTCAGCATAAATTCGCCTAGGTATATGTCTAGTATGTGTAGGGTGTTAGGAAGCAACCTGATCCATACGGGATATAAGTCCTCTTGTTGGAACGTTTACAGCTCTGTAGTTGAACCTTCGCTTTCTCTTCCTTCATGAGGCATCCTCGCCACTTCGGCAGGTATAAGTCCCACCTCTTGGAGCTCCAGCTTTTAGTTATAGGATAGAGTTTCGTTCCTTTGATCTTAGGGCTACCGAGATTCCTGTGGATAACACAATTTACAGATTGCTGACCAGGGATCTCAGGTTGTGTTGGGTCGACTACCTTCACGACTAGGTAGACTTAAGATCCTAGTGGCTTGGGATGACGGGTCTGTGGTACCCCGACCTGGCTACCTCTATCTCCTAGGATTACTCTTTCCTACCTTTTGACTACCCCAGTTGAGCAATTTCTGCTCCTTTGACTTTGTTGATGTCACTTTGACGACCCGATACCGATAAGCTGCCGCATGTTCGGGATCCGACGATTTGTCTTCTGCCCTTACGGTTCGGATGTGCTATGACATATTAGGATACCCCCATTGAAATGATTTATGGGTATTTCGTAGATTTTGTGAGTTGATAAGCCGCTACCCATTTGGACGTGGGAGATTCACTCTCCGCCCGATGACGCAACATGAGCTTCAAAGCATCGAGACTGTTCCATACGAAATAATCACAGTTTTGATAACCTACACCCCAGGTTCATGATGATAAAACAAAACTCCTTCCATCAAGAGTCTTCTTGGGTATCACCCGATATGTAATTAACCAGTAGGAATACGTTCCTCTGGGAAACTTTTGACCCTAGAACAAAAAATATTTTTTTTGGTTCTCTGGTTACGGGTAACTTACATAGAGCTTCTGCTCGTGAATGTTGTTTTCGAGGTACTTCGATCTGATTTTGTTTAGACGTATACCTTTGACCCATCACACGAGGATTATCCTTATATAAATCTTCCGTCTCTTTTCTTTTTTGGTTTGTTTGTCTATTTGTTGTCGTACGTTAGTTCACTATTCGATTCATCTCCTCTTCGAGTCATTCATTTGATTCGAGACGGAGATTTACTCAAATAAGAAAATTATACGACGACATACAAAAAGGCAGATTGGCGACTCTGAGATCTAAAAAGAACTGAGAAAAACAATCTGGCGACTCCGCTGGGGATTAGTCTCTCTCTCCATGCTAGGAGTTTCGCTTTTGTTTTGGGATTGTAGTCTCTCTCTCTCTGTGGGAGTTTCGCTCACATTATTGTGACCTGAACTCTTTCCTCGAGTCATTAGTTGAGCTTGTAATCAGACCTTGGTTTCAGTCTATATGTCAGTTGTTAGGGGTAGCAACTTGACGTATTCTGTTTCGTCTTCTCACCCTCAGCACGTTGAGTCATTGCATATTCGCACATGTCTGTGCTGTTGATCCTGCTCCCAAGTTGGGCAGGAAGACTCGGAGAAACTGGAACAGGTTGCTTAGGGCCCAGCAACAGGTTGTTACTCCTACTGTTGCGGTTTCAATTCACGAAGAATCCTCTGTTGCGATCTCGGACCCTGTGGTCCCGGTTCCCTCTGAGGTTGATCGTGCTCCCAAGTTGGGCAAGAATGCCCGAAGAAACTGGAACAGGTTGCTTAGGGCCCAACAGCTGGCTGTTACTCCTAGAATGCCCGAAGAGTCCCCCACTCCCACGGATCGGAACCCCTTTTTAGTGTTCTCTGGTTGTTAAGGTTATGTCCCTGCTAGGATCGTCAGGAAAGCTAATCCTCCTAGTGGTGGTGCAGGTCGTCTCAGACCTGCTGTCCATATTGATAAGGCTACCACAAGTCTGTTGTCTAAGAAAATTGTGGGGGTCGTTTCCTCTTTGAGGGGAAAATGACCCATTTCTGAGAGAGCTCCTCACCCAAATTTCTGAGACGTCTGAGCGGGCCGTGAGAGAATTCTTTCACTTCCCTCACCCTCGAGGTCGTAGTAGGGCGTGGGCTTCGACCCGTCGGTCTACTACTCGTCGAAGGGGGGTCTCCTTTCGTTGCACATGGGGTTAGGCCCACTAGGGTGTTGTTAGGAACCCCTAGCGTGGCGCTCAATCCCGATGCACCAGAGTTTGAACTTGCTGTCTGGTCTACTACTCACCGAGGGGGGTCTCTTTCCGTTGCACATGGGGTTAGGCCCACCGAGGTGTTGTTAAAAACCCCCAGCGTGGCGCTCAATCCAAATGCACCAAAGTTTGTACCTGCTGTCAGGTCTACTGTTGTAGCGGTATAGTCCGCACCTAATGTACCCGTAGAAATTAATAAACAAAAAAATATTGCTGCTTATGTGTCTTCTTCTTCTTCTTTGACTAGAAATGATGTAAGCACCTTTGCTATAGATGGTGAGAGTTCTGGGGCATGTCCCCAAGGTCATTCTCACTATTTGTATCAGAACAAGTATCTGCGGGAGGGATATCGTCCCGACCGACTTAGGAGGCATTGGGTCTGAAAGCCACACACCTCCTCTCCTATCTAGGCTCCAGCTCCAGTTTTGGAGACTGTTGAGTCGATCCCCGAGGGAATCGTTCCTTCGGTCGATCGTACCCTTACCAGTTGATCCCAAAATGGTGTCCGATATCGATCCTAAGGGCGATTTATCTGGGGATTGTCTTCTTACCCCGAGTGATCCGTCTGAGAATTTTTCGGATATTTCAGAAGGTTTCCTTGATGAGGAGGACCTCCTTAGTGAGGAACTCCATGAATTTGAGATGACCACTGGCCGAGTCATAATCGTGACCACTCGGGCCCAGAGCTCAAATATTGAGGGCCGCACCCCTGATCCCGTCGAGGATGACCAACATGAGGCTATTGAAGCTCATGGAGGCCCCGTGGTTGATCGAGAAATCAGAGCAAAGATGAGTTGATCGCTCACTTGCAGGCTCAGCTCTCCCTTCTTGCTGCCCAAATAGTGGCATTACAGAACGAAAGGGCGGGATCTGACGGTGTTTCCCTCCCCACTCCGGGTGAGGCACGCCCCGTTGTTCCTTCTGTGCTTTTGGCACCTTCTCGGCATGGTCATGCCGCTTCTTCTGATATTGCCCAGTATGAGCATATCTCCTCTGAATCACACTTGCAATCCTTGGTTGATGCCAAGGTCAAGGCTGCATTGGCAGCTCAACGAGGTGAGACTGTTGTGCGAAGGGGAAGACCTTATCCCGAGGCATATGAATATATTTCGTACCCTCCGGGGTTTGTTCCCCCTCGTTTCAAAAGGTTTGAAGGCTTTGGCAATCATCGCCAACATATAGCCCAGTTTAGAGCACTTTGTTGCAACGTTGGCAACAACGACGCACTCTTACTTCGACTCTTCGTCACCAGTTTGACAAAGTTTGCTTTTAAAATGTATGTCGATTTACCTAATGGCTCATTCAAGACCTTCACCGAACTGGAAGATACATTTGTCAAACGCTTTGCAGGAGCGCATCACCGAGTCACTTTGAGTGATTTGTTGTTGGCCCGACAGGGTCCTGTCGAATCCTTGTTGGAGTTCACCATTCGTTGGCGCAACTTGAGTTTGTAGTGTAAACCCCAGTTGCAAGAACAACATGTGGTTGCATTCTTCATGGGCAAAATAACTTGCCCAATTTTCGGCTTGCTAAAGATGAGTACGATAAAAACATTTGAGAATTTGTTCGAAAAAGTGGATAATCTGCAGGACACCGCAGATGTCTTGACCTTCAAAGATACTGAAAAGGATAGGGGCAAAAAACCTATTGTAGGTCTTCCAATGAGGAAGGAAGAGAGCATCGCTCTTACGACATTTGATGGGAAGATAAAATAGCCCGTCATGTCTGCCGAGCAAACTCGCCCACCTCCTCAGAAAGGGAGACCCCAGTCTCTTGAACAGGGGAAGTCTAAGGTTTATCCTTTTAGGAATGACTGTCTCAGGAAGTTGCTCAAGAACCTGCTTAAGCAGGGAATGCAGCTCTCACCGCCAAAGAAACCTCATGAGGTGGAGAGGACTAATGAGTTTGACTATTGCCCATATCATAGGCATATGAGGCATGTCCTGGAAGACTGTTATCCTTTCAAGGATTGTCTTGAGGCTCGATATAGGGCTGGAGAGATCGAGATACCAGATCAGTACTTGGAGAAGCCCCAGGGGAAAGGTTCTGTGAAGATGGTGACAGTTGTTCCAACTCCTAGCTTTCTTTCTGATATTTCTCTTCTTGCTTGTAATGCAAGAGTGGATTGTAGTGCCCCTCCTGACACATTTATGATGACAAAGCTATAAAAGAATGACGTTTTGATTATGTCTCTGTATCTCACGTTTTTATACTTGATGATTATAATATTAGTGACTCTGATCATGATGATGAGGGAGATGAGCAATACACTTTATTGCCCTCCTCGAGCAGTACATGTCGCATTTGCGATGATTTGAGCGATATATCTGTCGATGCAGGTGAGGCCTTGGTTCATGAAGGCTTCTTTGACGAGTCTTCTGCTGAATTTGCCGCTGAAGTCGAACCCATTGGATCCTTTAGTGAGAAGGTTCAAGAAATCCGCCTCAGAAGCGGTAAAATCCTTCCTTCTATAGTGTAGTTACATCGTATGTGGGATTCATTGTTACACCTTCATTAGGATATGTTATTACAACATATTTGGGTGTATTATTACAATATCTTTGGAAGGCGCCTTGTACTGTATGTGAGGAAACACTTCACTATTTCACCAATCCTAATGGTTAGGTTCCCTCAAGCATCATCGTTGGAGCTTTTCATCAATGTTGGTGCATATTTGTTCTAACGGTGTAATTATTTTGAATTTGGTGAACTTTTCATCACATCAATCAACACATACTCTGGGTAATTAAGGAAAAGCAAGAAGGAGAAAACACCTCGATGTTTTACATGAAAAATGAAAAGAAAAAAAACTATCAGGCCTAATCCAATTGAAGTAATCTACAAAAAATGGTGAGTACAAAAGTCCACACTACTCCTGAATTAGAGAAGATTTAGTTAAGAAATTGATAATTGTAAATGTACAAGAATAGTTCATTGATAATAGTCATAGTCTGTTTTTAATGAATGTAGTTCTCAGTGATATCAAACTGCGAGAGTCATAGTTGATTGTTATGGAGGCAGTAGTTCGTCGTAATTAATGTAGATGGTGAATGTTGCGCCAGCTTGTCTTATGGGATGTAGTTGAAATTGATAGTAATGATCGTGTGGGTCGCAGATGGTTGCTGCAGGAGTATCGGTTACCTATAGAGGCCGTCGTAAGAAGTTGCAGGAATTGTGAGTCACGTAAATTGTAGTTAGTCACATAGGTCATAATGATGAGTTATGATGATGTCAGTCAATCATCGGGTAGAAGTTGGGAGCTGAGCGATTTATACCACGTAGGATATAGTTGGTCACGTAGGTTATAGTAGTGAGTTATGATGCGTTCGTAGGCCATAGAGACGAGATTCAGGACCAACACGAGCTATGGATCTCGTAGGTCGTAGTAAGCCGTAGTGTGAACTGTGATGACTTCCGTAGACAACAGAGGCCAGAGTTTAAAGTTGCAAGAGCTGTGGATCACGCTAGTAGTTAGTCACATAGGCCATAGTGGTGGGCTGCAAGAAAAGAACTTATGGAGCCTGGAAAAAGTCACAGTCTTCGAAAAGCGTAGTTACATCGTATGTGGGATTCGTTGTTACACCTTTATCGGGATATGTTATTACAACATATTCGGGGTGTATTGTTACAATATCTTTGGAAGGCGCCTTGTACTGTATTTGAGGTGTGTTGTCTTGTAGGATGCACCATAGAAGCATTTCACTATTTCACCAATCCTACTGGTTAGGTTCCCTCAAGCATCATCGTTGGAGCTTTTCATCAATATTGGTGCATATTTGTTCTAACGGTGTAATTATTTTGGGTAATTAAATAAAAGCAAGAAGGAGAAGACACCTCGATGTTTTACATGAAAAACCCCGGAAAGAAAAAAAAAACTATTGGGTCTAACCCAATTGAGGTAATCTACTAAAAATGGTGAGTACAAAAGTCCACACTTCTCCTGAATTAGAGAAGATTTAGTTAAGAAATTGATCATTGTAAATATACAAGAGTAGTTCATTGATAATAGCCATAGTCTATTAGTAATGAATGTAGTTCTCAATGATAGCAAACTGCGAGAGCCATAGTTGATTGTCATGGAGGCAGTAGTCCGTCGTAATTGTTGTAGATGGTGAATGTTGTTTCAATTTGTCTTATAGGATGTAGTTGAAATTGATGGTAATAGTCGTGTGGGTCGCAGGTGGTTGCTACAGGAGTGTCAGTTGCCTACAGAGACCGTCGTAAGAAATTGTAGGAGTTGTGACCACGTATATTGTAGTTGGTCACATAGGTGGTTGCTTCAGGAATGTCAGTTGCCTACAGAGGCCGTCGTAAGAAATTGTAGGAGTTGTGACCACGTATGTTGTAGTTGGTCACATAGGTCATAATGGTGAGCTATGATGATGTCAGTAGATCGTCGGGCAGGAGTCGAGAGCTGCGCGATTTGTACCACGTAGGATGTAGTTGGTCACGTAGGTTATAGTGGTGAGTTATGATGACGTACGTAGCCATAGAGACCAGATTCAAGAGCAACGCGAGCTACGGGTCTCGTAGGTTGTAGTAAGTCGTAGTGTGAAATGTGATGGCTTCCGTAGACCACAGAGGCCAGAGTCTAGAGTTACAAGAGCTGTGGATCACGCTAGTAGTTGGTCACATAGGTCGTAATGGTGGGTTGCAAGGAGAGAACTTTAGGAGTCTGGACAAAGTCACAGTTTTCGAGAAGTGTAGTTACATCTTATGTGGGATTTGTTGTTACACCTTCATTGGGATATGTTATTGCAACATATTCGGAGTGCATTGTTATAATATCTTTGGAAGGCGCCTTGTATTGTATGTGAGCTGTTGTCTTGCAGAATGCCTCATTACTCTGCAATATATATCGGGATTCCGCAACACACATTGTGATTCTGCAGGGGGTTTTATTGCAATGAATCAGAGGCGGCCAACGGTGGTCGGCAGGCAATGGTTGACAATGGTTGACTACTACAGAAGTGGGAGGTATTCATTGAATGTGCGATGCAGAAGTTATGCTAGACTTCAACTTCTCCTCCAAGCTTCAGTCTTCTTGACTCAAGGTTTTCCCCTCTCAAGAGGGGATGTGGTTTTATTTATAGAGTCTGGAAGAGGCTTATCTATAAATAAGAAAAGAATTTGAACCGCTCGATCATACGGCCTTGAGATATTCCCCCGATCGGATTGTGCTCGATTTGACTAAAAACATGTTAGATTTGGAATATGTTCGACCTTCCAATTATGCACTAAAAGCTTTCAAAAGTGGTTTAACAGCTTGATATGAGTCTGATTTGACTCGAATTGAACCAATTTTGGTATCATTGGGTCGACTCATCGAGTCAGCCAGTTTAACTGTAAGTTTGCTAAGTTGGAGTTCTGAGTCACTTTTAATCGAACTTTGAATATTTCTTGTTCGAAAAATTACCTCAAAATTTGTTGATGTCATATCACAGCTCTGAATCTTTACCTGCATGAATCAATTCAAAGCTAACATTAGTTTTAAAGTTACAATACGATCAAGGCCTAATATTCAAAGAGAATAATGCAAAGTTTGTAAGGTTAAAATTTTAATTCATGGAGGAAACAAAGATAAAAGAGGCATTTACATACATATTACCCAACTCCTATGTATTTACATATCTAACATCTAAACTTTACTTTTTACATTTATGTCACCCAAATCTTCCAACTCACATCAAAATCACCACCAAATTAACTTTTAAAATTGAATGTATACACAAATATAGCTATACAAAAACTTTTTAGCTTATTTTGTTGAATCGAGCCCACCAGCCGAAGTGGTTGAATCAAACTCCCCTATCAAAGTGACTGAATTGATCCCACCTTCCAAAGCAGCTGAATAGAGCCCACCAACCAAAGTTGTTGAATCAAACCCACCTACCAAAATGGCTAAAGTGAACTCACTTGTCGAAGTGGTTGAATCGAGCCCACCAACTAGAATGGTTGAATCCAGCCTACTTGTCGATCTGATTTATTCATTCAGTTCAAAATTTCAGTTTAACCCAGCTGCGCAAGAGTGGCTATCAAAGGAAGTCATCATGACCAGTAAGAATATCTGTCAATCAAGTATTAAAAGCACCGCTCGACATTTGGGACTTCATCTTTTCACCCAAGCATCAGGAATGGGCACCGTACAACAACACCTAAAACCCACATCGCGGTCTTTTAAAAAAAAAACACTAGCGAAGAGTGTCACGCAACATGTGTTACGACAACTATTTTATTATATTTCTTTCTTGTGTATAAAAGGGAAGAGAAAAGACGATCAATCTCTGACCATCTCTCTCTCTCTCTCATTATCTCTTTGCGATACAAGATCATTACCGGGTTATATACACACATGAACAATACAAAAACTTACGTCTCAAAAAGATTCAACATTGAAATACACATTTTCATGCATAGATAAGGAGTCGTGTATGTCAAAAATGAAGTTCATGTGTTAGATATATAAATTCATAGGATATGAGAGGTATGTAAGTAAATCTTCCAAGATAAAAATTGAAAGGATGGGTTAATTTTGATTTGGCTCCAGTTTACCTGCAGCATAATGCAATAAATACTGATGGGAGAAAACTTTTTTGCACATCTACAGAGGAAGCAGGAAGGAAGAGCCTCAAAAGCTTTGTTATCATCATAACTATTTGCATCTTTGTTGTTTTAAATATGATTTTTTCACACATTATATTGAGGAGAATCAGCTGACTTGATGCTCAAATTCACTGCATTTCATGATTTTAGCTTCATCGATGAGTAAATCAACGGAAGCCGTCGAAAATTTTTGAGTTTCTTGAATATGATCAGATTTATGTGTTCTACTGTAATAATAACATCAGTACAGCAATCAAACAGGATTTAAAATAGAATTTAGCTCCAAAATTAACAGTAAAAATCAACTGAAATCTACTATTAGGTTCTAAATATCATTAGTATCACATCGGAATAATGCACAATTCAGATGAAATATGCGGTGGGACAAGCAGGTGAGGCGAGTTCACAGCTGCCCAGACGGAAAACAACAGCCAAAGGACGACACGGCGAGGAGCGGGCGGCTTGACAGCATGTCGAAACTGAAAACAGCAGATTTCATGTTGCGAATGGCAGTTTTCTGCAAGTTGGCTAAGGAAGGAGGCCTCCGAATGTCAGTGAGAGATTACTTCCTCAATCCTATGAGGTTACAAATATACTACTTGAAAGAGATCTAATGATACAACACTTCAATCTAAATAACCAGCAGGAAGTAATCTCCAAATAACATACAATAGTCAAAAGTCCTCCACCAGAATAAAATAACATACAAAGGAAAAAAAAAAGAAAATAAAGGAATAGGAAATAAAAAATAAGGGTTTTTTTACAGATCTTACAGTCCAAAATTTAATATTACGAAATCCACACTTTCGTTAACACTTCCGTCTCTACCTACCGCACCTCTCAGTTTCACGCCCACACTTCCCTCTACATTCATTTTGGTGGATCCATAAAGGATCTATTGTCAAAAGAAGCTCATTTTCAATCCTTTTAAGGGCTTGAATCAATTCAAACAACAATTCAATTATGCAACGCATTTGCACAAACTTCCCCAATCTAAGTACATCATCTCTACAACCAATAATGTAGATATAATAGCATTATGAGAGTACCAAATCAAACTTCATTTTTAGACAATTTGGAAAGTCTTTAGTAATCATAATATTTACCTTCTTAACATCTCCACAAACCTTAAAATTACAAACATACTTACCAAGGTGTTGATCAAATAGAGACATATATTTCTCAGAAGCAAATTAATACTTCTTCACCAACAACATCAATCCGTCACACCAATCAATGTACTCATGAATCCCAACTCACTGGTCCATCAACGTGAATTTATTATAATCAAATATATAGCTAATTTTTTTTATTCTTAATCGTTTATACATCATATTATGTAATTCTCTCGGATTGTAGAAATATGGGTCAAAGAATGAAATAAAGCTCAAGCAATTCCGTGATCCACCTTTGTCAAACTAGCCAAGTTATCTAGTCTTGTAACACAAATGTAGAAGCTAATTTATTCCACCACAGCTTTAAGCGGTTCATGAAGTTTGCTTAGGCAAGAATGTTAACATCTATAACAAAAAAACTTGGGAGATTTAAATTGTGGAACCTATTTGAGAAATCTGAAGCAAAGTTTTGAACAGAAGAGCATAAAATAAGAAAAGACAAAAAACACCTGATTTAATGTGAAAAACCCCAAGAACAGGAAAAAAAACATAGGTTCACGCCACACCAAAAAACTCCTTATGAAGAAAATGAGGAGTATCATACAAATTACACCACACTCATGCCTCTCTACAGTTTGGAAACTTCAAGTTACTTCTATCCTCACCTTTACACACGAGAAAATAAAAAATTTTTGCCTTTTTTTCTGCAAAGCCGAAACTCTAAGCGAGAAAATGCTCAAAGTCTTTTATTGGAGTCCGGGTGACGCAGCACTGCGTCCGACATTGCAGTATCTTGCTCTCGTGTTTTGAACCTGAACAAAGCACAATGATTTTGTCTTCCAGGTGCTAGGGCGTTTCTGACTAGGCATTAGGGCGTTGCAATTACGGAACCGAGGCGCTATGTACGGAAAAATATTTCAGAGGCAGTGTCATCGAACACAATACAGGGGGGGGCACAACCCGCGCCTACCTCACTAATAAACTTATCGTCAAGCTTGATTGGCGAATTTAAGTGTTATGAGTGAAAAATTGATTAATACAATCAGCCTCCACGTAATAACAAAACTAATGTCACCCACCCAAAATTTAAATCCCGATACCTGCCAAATGTTAACGACTAAATAAGTGACATCATAGTAAATGAAAAGTCACAAACCTCTGCTGGAAAGTTTTGGTGAAATGAATACAATGCAGGCTTCCAGCAACTATATATCCTGTAATCTCTATGAAGATTGCTTATTGACCTGCAAAAGTTAAGAAATCTAAATCAGATGTCCGCTATGGAGCAAAGAGCATGGAAATATGCCAAAAGAAAGTATTCTTCAAGGCTAAATAATGTCTCCAAAGGTACCAACTTTTATCTCCTATGAAAATGCAGAATGTAAAAATGCTTCAAGAAAAAAAAAAGAATAAGTAAATTTTAAATCTTCAAAAAGATAAGGACACAAATAACAACAAAAGGTGATTTTATCAAACTTTTTTGCAGTTCTACATAAAAACAGCCCGTCCAACCAAAAGATAAGCATTTTAGTAACCTTAAAGCAGTAAAACCATGGTTATGGGAAACTCCAAATGGTTGGGAACCTTAAAGTAAACAAATTAATGGAAATGCATTTTTTGGGAGGTTGCTTAAGGAAAGTAGAGGTAGAATTTGTTTTGAATTAATAGAATGTGCAAAAAGATGTCAAACTCAAGTTAAACATCATGAATAGCTTTTTATGTTAGTTGTGGAGTCTAATTGTAGCACCCATGAGCAGCAGGCTGGCTGGCTTCCACGCAAAAGTGCAACCGGCGACAAGGCACCCTGCCATGGGTGCTTAAGTGCCCATTGAGTGTTCCCAAACCGAGAAAGTAGAAGTCATGCACCCACTTCTGGCGCTGGGGCGCCTGTTTCCAGAAAACTGGGCGCCCAGGCGCCCAAATCCAAGAGCGAGCCGTTTTCACGAGACTTGCTATTTATGTCACGATTTCGGGCAATGTATGTGAGGACTTGAAGCATAACTCTTCCTATTTGTGCATCAACAAAATCCTAGTGAAGGTAAGAAGTTTTGGTGAGTAGGATCCCGGTGTTTTTCGATGTGTGTTTCTACGTCGTATCAATAGGAAGAGTGTGGAATGGTGCACTATAAGTTTCTACGTGTGAATGTCGAGAAAAAACTTGCATGAATTATTTGTATAACTCTCTGAAATTCATAGTGAAATGTGTTGGCGTTGCTCCGTGGTTTTTTCCCGTTCTCGGTTTTTTTCCACGTAAATTCTCGTGTGCATTTCTGGTTGTTTCAATTTTGCTTTTGTGCTTAAATTTATTGTTCCGATTTTCTCGAATCTTGTGATCCTATTCCGCTATGACATTGAGAATTGTTTGGAGGATTCTCAACATTTTAGGCTTGTGTTGTGGAAGCATAAGCCTCCAACGGTTCAGAACAGAAAGAAAAAAAATTAACCTCAAAGTTGGAGCAGTAAGATTCCAATGCAACAAGAAGAAAGGTTTGGCACAGCCCAAAGGGTGAATAAAGATTTTCTAAGTATTAAAAAAATCAATTATAAGGTGGTGTTTGGTAGCATACTATTAACAGGCTTTAGCAATGAATTTAGCTTAAATCCAGCCAAACATCAAAAAACTAAAAATTAAGTCCAATACCCCGTTAAATTGAATTTTCTTGTGTTTTGTTTGTTTTTACTCGTGTTTTGTCTCTTTCACGATGTAAATCCGAATTTACTAAATCCGATTGTGAGGAGTATTTATTCTGAAATTGCTCGCGAGCTTCGCCGTAACAGATAAATCTGAATTTATCGGATTTAATAAATCTTATTTAACGTAAATATGATTTGTAGCCAAACAACGCCTGAAAGTGCTTGTGTAATTACCAAGAATAGTACATAAAGTACACACCTCTACAAAAATGATTGCACCGCTTCAAAAAATATTTAATGATTGTAGTTCGATATAAAAAAAAGAAGCAATAGGAACATCAATTCCCAATTTTAGTTTAAGCAGGGCTATATTATATTATGCAAATATTACAATGTAAACCTTATCATTTAGTTAATATAGCAATTTTAAAAAGGCTTTGAGTTATACGTGTCCATTCTTGATTCACATCTACTTAACCCTACACAATCCTTAGCATATGGTCTAAAATTTAAAATCAAAATTCTGTGTTAGGATTTTTTTCGTTGTTGTTTGAAGAAACAATTACAAATCCTCAGGGATGACAGTGTAGTAATAAAAATTCTCCAAATTACAATTTAATTTTGTATTGATTAAGGCCAAAGCACAAATGTGCATCTATTTTAGTACATAAGCATCCCTTGAATGTATAGTACAACTCCAACAATTAGTTCGAACATTTTTATTATAAAAATGACATTCCTTTTTGTGTTTTTGCTTTACTTCATCTTGAGTTGTTTTCATCTCTTCTATTCCACTACGGAAAAAATCCCAAGTCCTGTTGCATTAAAGCTAATTTCACGCCTTCCTTGAAATGTCAATTGAGAGTAACAGGAAAACAAAGCGTAAAACACTTTTTTTGTCGTGTAAGTATTGAGGAAAATAGAGACAAGCCACCAGTGAACACCAATTATCAAAAATTTATTATAAACTCGTCAAGATATAATGTTACCGCTCATGAGTGATTGTGTGCTAGCAAATAATAAAAAACTAAAGAAATTTACATTTGAAGCACACAATTCTTATGTATTTACATATCTCACACCTTAACTTTCATATTTACATACATATAGCACTTTGGTGCTTTAAACCTATGGATGAAAAGGTGTGTTTCACATTTAAAAAGTGACAATAATGCTATTTTTTATGTGATATTAAATATTGAAGTGTTATGTGTGTAAATATGAAAATTTGGGTGTGAAATATGTAAATAGATAAGAATTGTGAGATATGTATGTAAATGCCCCAAGGGATGTTGGATGATGCAGCCTAACCCACAAATAGGGACAAAGGAACACCTAGCTTTTTCAAGCAAATTCTCCTAATTATTGCCTCATGTCGTTTCTCAGTCCAATCCATAACATTAGCAACATAATCAAAACAATGTTACTTTTTTCTATATTAATAGCTTGAATATTCAAAAAATCTTCAAGATTTTGTTTCTTCTCCTAGTCCATATCACTATATTACTAAACCATGATGTTTTTAGTTCCTACAATAGGAAGGATAGAATTAACTACGTGGTACAAATCTACTGCAATGTTCTTTTGCTTCTCCAAATTCACATCCTTTTCAATCACATGTCTATATCCACTAGGACTAAAGTAATCGTTCAGTTCGAGGCGAAGAACAAAGCAACTAAAAGCTTAATGACCATAAATTTTGTGATGCTAATAGTAAGCTGANTGGTGTGAAATATGTAAATAGATAAGAATTGTGTGATATGTATGTAAATGCCCCGAGGGATGTTGGATGATGCAGCCTAACCCACAAATAGGGACAAAGGAACGCCTAGCTTTTTCAAGCAAATTCTCCTAATTATTGCCATCAAAGCCTTCATAAGCATGTATCTCTTCATGTCGTTTCTCAGTCCAATCCATAACATCAGCAACATAATCAAAACAATGTTACTTTTTTCTATATTAATAGCTTGAATATTTAAAAAATCTTCAAGATTTTGTTTCTTGTCCTAGTCCTTATCACTATTATACTTAACCATGATGTTTTTAGTTCCTACAATAGGAAGGATAGAATTAACTACATGGTACAAATCTACTGCAATGTTCTTTTGCTTCTCCAAATTCAGATCCTTTTCAATCACATGTCTATATCCACTAGGACAAAAGTAATGGTCCAGTTCGAGGCGAAGAACAAAGCAACTAAAAGCTTAATGACCATAAATTTTGTGATGCTAATAGTAAGCTGAGAGCCCATCAAATTTAATGATTCCGATTTCACATCAAAATTATGAGTTTATTTCATTAATTTCGTGGTAAACCTAGGGCTAATAACAATTATAAAATGCTAGTGAGTAAGAAGAGTGTTTGCATGGCATATGTCATTCCTGTATACATAAGAATTAAGGATGATATGTGCAAATCATCTCATTTTAGGTGGTATATCAGTAACCAACTCAGAAATAAATACTAAAACTTATTGGACACTCCCCAAACATATTACACTCATATAAACAAAACAAAATACCAAGTCAAGCTCCTTTTGCATTACCACATTCTCTCCCTCATTATCACATTCTTCCAATATTTATCTCATGTAGAATACACCCAAACTTCAGGTTTGATGCAATAACCACCGCTTAAAATGTAATCATGCATCCAATGCGTTTATGATACATATGTAAAATGTTTACAATTTCTTATCACGTTGATACTACTGCATTCTATGTCCCACATAAATATCGGTTTCAGTGAGTCGGACACAAAATATGACGTGCAAGATTATAACAGTCATTGAAAACTTTGTTAGTTATATTCATGAACCTGAATCAAGTTAATGGTCATTGTCTCATTTGGAGTTCAGATCGCAAACCTTTAAAACTTTCAGTTGAACCCGCACTAGTAAGCAAAAGAAAATCCCCGCCAGGGAAAGACAGATCTTCATTAACCCTGTTTTTCATTGAGTGCCTGGGTCTTCCTTAGGCCAAACTTTTAACAAATCATATGCTGCCAAAAGGTTCAGGGATAAAATAAAAATTGTTAATATCACAAACGAAATTAGCTATCACCAAATTTAAACTATTATTTGGATCCAAATTCAATATATAACTCACCCAGGTGCTTCATAATGCCGAATTTTTAAATACTAATAAAGGAAACAACATAAATAAATAGAGGAGAGAAAGATGGAGTAAAAGAAAGTGGTGTACCGTTATCCTTGAAAACTATAGTATTTTTGTCAACGCCTGAGTGATTTTATGGCTTGATACATCCTTCAACTTCATTGCCTCTATCAATCTTTCAGAAACTGTCTTGTCAAGAGTAAAGCCCTTCTCCATCATATCATCCCATGTCATAAGGGCCAAAGCAACCTTATCCTCCATTAGAAGTCCTCCAATAAGCAACTTGTATGTAACATCATCAGGAATTACGCCCCTGTTCCACATATCTTCATAAAAAACCATGGCTTCATTAACTCTGTGAACTCTGAGAAGTCCGTTAAGAAGTGCGCTGTAGCAAACTACATCAGGAGAGATCCCCCGCTTAATCATATCATGGAAGTAGCTGCAAGCAAGCCCGATTCGGCCAGTTTTACAAAAGTGGTGTACCATAATGCAATAAGCATGAGCATTGGGGACCAAACCAACCTTGAAAATCTGATTAAAAAGCTCCTCAGCAATTTTAGCACCTCCATCCCTCAAAAACCCATTAATCAGAGTGCCATATGTCACTATATCTGGTTTTATCCCCCTCATATCCATTCCCTTAAACAGCTTGTGTGCGACAGATGTTCTTCTGGCCCTGCAAAGACCATCAATTAGGATGTTGCAAGATATGATATCACAAAGACCTTCGATCTCCATCTTATTAGCGAACAACTTATAAGCTTTTTCAATCTTTTTAGTCTCGCAAAGACCCTTTAGTAGTTGATTAAAACTGTAATTATCAGGATTAATCCCTGAATTTTCCATAAATTTTATCAATCTCTCTGATTCATCCAGCATTCCTTTGTTGCACCAATAATTCAANTCCCAAACATATTACACTCATATAAACATAACAAAATACCAAGTCAAGCTCCTTTTTCTTACCACATTCTCTCCCTCATTATCACATTCTTCCAATATTTATCTCATGTAGAATACACCCAAACTTCAAGTTTAATGCAGTAACCACAGCTTAAAATATAATCATGCATCCAATGCGTTTATGATACATATGTAAAATGTTTACAATTTCTTATCACGTTGATACTACTGCATTCTAGTGTCCCACATAAATATCGGTTTCAGTAAGTCAGACACAAAATATGATGTGCAAGATTATAACAGTCACTGAAAACTTTGTTAGTTATATTCATGAACCTGAATCAAGTTAATGGTCATTGTCTCATTTGGAGTTCAGATCGCAAACCTTTAAAACCTTCAGTTGAACCCGCACTAGTAAGCAAAAGAAAATCCCCGCCAGGGAAGACAGATCTTCATTAACCCTGTTTTTCATTCAGTGCCTTGGCCTTCCTTAGGCCAAACTGTTAACAAACCATATGCTGCCAAAAGGTTCAGGGATAAAATAAAAATTGTTAATATCACAAATGAAATTAGCTATCACCAAATTTAAACTATTAATTGGATCCACATTCAATATATAACTCACCCAGGTGCTTCATAATGCTGAATTTTTAAATACCAATAAAGGAAACAACATAAATAAATAGAGGAGAGAAAGATGGAGTAAAAAGAAGTGGTGTACCATTCTCCTTGAAAACTATAGTATTTTTGTCAACGCCTGAGTGATTTTCTGGCTTGATACATCCTTCAACTTCGTTGCCTCTATCAATCTTTCAGAAACTGTCTTGTCAAGAGTAAAGCCGTTCTCCATCATATCATCCCATGTCATAAGGGCCAAAGCAACCTTATCCTCCATTAGAAGTCCTCCAATAAGCAACTTGTATGTAACATCATCAGGAATTACGCCCCTGTTCCACATATCTTCATAAAAAACCATGGCTTCATTAACTCTGTGAACTCTGAGAAGTCCGTTAAGAAGTGCGCTGTAGCAAACTACATCAGGAGAGATCCCCCACTTAATCATATCATGGAAGTAGCTGCAAGCAAGCCCGATTCGGCCAGTTTTACAAAAGTGGTGTACCATAATGCAATAAGCATGAGCATTGGGGACCAAACCAACCTTGAAAATCTGATCAAAAAGCTCCTCAGCAAATTTAGCATCTCCATCCCTCAAAAACCCATTAATCAGAGTGCCATATGTCACTATATCTGGTTTTACCCCCTTCATATCCATTCCCTTAAACAGCTTGTGTGCGACAGATGTTCTTCTGGCCCTGCAAAGACCATCAATTAGGATGTTGCAAGATATGATATCACAAAGACCTTCGATCTCCATCTTATTAGTGAACAACTTATATGCTTTTTCAATCTTTTTAGTCTTGCAAAGACCCTTTAGTAGTTGATTAAAACTGTAATTATCAGGATTAATCCCGGAATTTTCCATAAATTTTATCAATCTCTCTGATTCATCCAGCATTCCTTTGTTGCACCAATAATTCAGAAGTATGTTACATGTAACAATATCAGGTTTGTATCCGCTTCTTCTCATCAGGGATACAATTGCTTTCGCTTTATCGACTCTGCCAGCTCTGCAAAAGCCATTAACAACAGCATTATAAATTGAAACACTCAGCTCACATTTATTTTTTATCGCTTCCATCATTATTTCATAAGCAACATCAACTTGTCCATGATCACACAAACCAAAAATTAATGAACCACATGCAATAACATCCGGCTTAAAACCCTTTCTCCACATTTCGTCCCAAATTTCCACTGCCGAGGTGAATCTTCTGGTTCCACATAAGCCGCTGATAATCGTTGTATAGCTAACAAGATCAGGCTCTCTTCCTTTCTCAGCCATAGTTTGTAAGAAGTTCACAGCTTCATCCAATCTTTTTTCTTTACATATGGACTTCAAGTACTCGTTATAAGCCCAAATGTAAGGCACACATCCATTCCTATCCATGTCCAGCAAAAGTTTTTTGACAAATTGAAGATTTCCGGTCTTACATGAATAAGAAATGAACTTTGAATAGGTAAATGAGCTCAAAGTAAAACCTTCATGGATCATCTCATTGTAGTACTTCTCAGCTAAATCAAAACAGCTGTTTTTAATCAGCACGCCTATGAACTTATTGTAGTCTACACTAAAAACACGACAATCCGACACAATCATTTCATCAAATGCTTCAAAAGCAAATCTGAGCAAACCAGATTTGACATAACCTGATATAAGTATCCTATATATAGAACGGTGCAGCGTGAACCCTTCATCGCGTAATTTTCTCAAAATAACAGACAGAAGATCAAAGTTTTGATCTTTCAGAAGTAAACAGATGATTGACTTGATGGTGAAATGGTCATGCTTGAATCCCGGCTGGGTGTCAGCCCACATAAAAAAGCAGAAACCCATTTCAGAATTTGGAAGAGCCTTAAGCACCTGATTGACTGCGTAGTTATTTAGAACAATATTGAGACTCCGAAGTTCCAGCTCCACTTTATTGGACCATATACCAGACTGCAGAGCAGTTCTAAGACTCAAATAGGACTTTGCGGAGGAGGGTTTTTGGCTCGCAAATAAGCTTGAGATAACGTTGCCAGCTCTTGGTTTATGATTATTGTCTGATTTTCCAATCGAGCAGAATAGAACGATATGCGAGCTGGAAGAAGGCAGCGAAGAAGACCTAAGCCTAGAATACCCGATGGTTCTCTGAAGCGCACATTCCATCTGCTGGCTAAGAACCGGAGATGTATATATCGACACTTTCGTCGAGCAGATCAACCCAACTGCAAGACGGCGTCTTTTCAGGGAGAGTCCATCCCATTTGTCGGACAAAGAAGCGAGATTCTGTCATAGGAATTCATCGTACAGCTGAAAGGAGTGATTATAAATCGAAGCCGAATTAGCTGTGAAGCAACTCCGGCGTTGCGGATAAAGAATGTGGATATTGGAAAGCTGGATACGGCTGCAGATAATGAGAGTGGATGCACCGGAGCTCGTCCCGCTCCGGCGCTGATGCGGTGGTCTCGCCGGAGATATAGTGTTGGCTTTGTGGTGTCCGACCTCTGGTCTGGGTCAGGTCTACTCTAACCAGGCTTTCAATGGTTAACTCACTGAGGTAACTCAAATTTGCACTGTCTCAACTCAATTAATCAACTTGTAATAAATACAGTTGATCTCAATGCATTTTGAATAATTGTTTTAGTCAAAACATGAGAACATGCTGACTTAGATTTCAGCATTTTTATATTTGGATTAAATATCTCAATAATATGAATTCAGTGACATATAAATGATTGATTTAAGTCCTAATAAGCTTAGCATTTGAAATGTAATTGAAAAATTCAAAAATTTAATTAAAATGTCAATGATCTCCAAATTTAGCTTACTCGTAGTTATAACAAGCGGCTTGATGAGAGAAATTTAAAAAACCTCATGTCTTACAATTTTGAGATCATTAAGAAACATAAATACTAAAAGAATCATTTTGTGATCTAATGAATCAACATTGTCCCTTTAATTGAGTTCACTAGAATTTCAATTGAATTTATCAAAAGTCATCTAAAAACTCGATGAATGTGACATCTTTTTTCGACATAGAAATGAGATAAATCTAAGAGTTGAGCCCACTCTTGAAAAAAAAACAAAAACAAAACAAACATTAAGTCTAGATCAAGTAGTAAAAACCATTTTTGAAATTTTTTATGCATAATTAGAAGGTCAATTAGCTCCTAAATATGACATGCTTATAATGAGATCGTACATATTGACAAAAAAAACCCAGGTCTAATATCACTCAATTTTAATATCATTAAAACAGCTAAATGTCTATAGAAAAAACATATGAGTGTGGGAACATACCCAAGTCATTTGATAACAATTGTCTGGATTGCTTATCTATTTGTAACTCATGTTCTATAAATAAAGCCCCACCCCTCTCTTGAAAGAGGACCTAAACATTGAGCCAGATGAAAGTTAGAGTTTGAAGAAGAATGAGTTGAAGTCAAACATCATTTATGCGTTGAAGATCTTACGAACTCCTTTCGCTCTTGCATCCATCAACCACTATTCAATGAACACAATCAGCCACCGTTTACCTGCCACTAGTGACTGCCACCTTTTCCTTGCGTCAGATCTCTTACAGTCACAACGTGCACAACAAAATCCCAACGTGTTTTATGGAACGACACAACGCCCGGCGGAGCAACGTGTCACCTAGTATGTCCTGGAGGAATGCACCTCAAAGACATTATGTTTGTTACAATAATTGTNTCATCGTACAGCTGAAAGGAGTGATTATAAATCGAAGCCGAATCAGCTGTGAAGCAACTCCGGCGATGCGGATAAAGAATGTGGATATTGGAAAGCTGGATACGGCTGCAGAGAATGAGAGTGGATGCACCGGATCTCTTCCCGCTCCGGCGGTGATGCGGCGTTGTCGCCGGAGAAGTAAGAAGTGTTGGCTTTGTGGTGTCCGACCTCTGGTCTGGGTCAGGTCTACTCTAACCAGGTTTTCAATGGTTAACTCACTGAGGTAACTCAAATTTGCACTGATCTCAACTCAATTAATGAACTTATAATAAATACATTTGATCTCAATGCATTTTGAATAATTGTTTTAGTCAAAACATGAGAACATGCTGGCTTAGATATCAGCATTTTTATGTTTGAATTAAATATCTCAATAATATGAATTCAATGACATATAAATATAAATGATTGATTAAAGTCCTAATAAGCTTAAATCAAGACTTAAATCATGCATTTGAAATGAAATTGAAACATTCAAAATTTTAATTAAAAAGTCAATGATCTCCAAATTTAGCTTACTCATAGTTATAACAAACGACTTAATGAGAGAAATCTAAAAAACCTCATATCTTACAATTTTGAGGTCATTAAGATACATAAATACTAAAAGAATGATTTTGTGATCGGATGAATCAACATTGTCCCTCTATTTGAGTTCACTGGGATTTCAATTGAATTCATGAAAGGTCATCTCAAAACTCGATGAATGTGACATCATTTTTCGACGTAGAAATGAGAGAAATGTAAGACTTGAATCCACTTTTGAAAAAAAATAAAAACAAAACAAGCATTAAGTCTAGGTCAAGTAGCAAAAAATATTTTTTTAAGTTTTTGATGATTGGAAGGTCAATTAGCTCCCAAATCTCACATGCTTATAATGAGATCGTACAAATTGGCTAAAAGAACACAGACATAATATCACTCAATTCTAATATCATTAAAACAGCTAAATGTCTATAGAAAAAATATTTGATTGTGGGAATATACCCAAGTCGTTTGATAACAATTGTATGTATTGCTTTTCTGTTTGCAACCCATGTTCTATAAATAAAACCCCACTTCTCTCTTGAAAGAGGACCTAAACATTGAGACAAATGAAAGATAGAGTTTGAAGAATAATGAGTTGAAGTCAAACATCATTTCTGCGTTGAAGATCTTGCGAACTCCTTTTGCTCATGCAACCATCAACCACTATTCAATGAACAAAATAAGCCACTAGCAGCCGCCACTTACTCCTTGCGTCAAATCTCTTACAGTCACAGCTTGCACAACAAAATCCCAACATGTTTGTGAAACGACACAACGTCCGACGGAGCAATGTGTCACCTAGTATGTCCTGCAGGAATGCACCTCGAAGACATTATGTTTGTTATAATAATTGTTCCCAATTGAAGCTACTCCTGGTCATTGTATAACAAATATTATACATTAAATAAAATGTATCGTACTTATCGTGCCTAGACTTGTGCATGTAATAACTATTTCATAAAAAAAAATTATTCTGGATGGGCACACCTCATGGTCATTTTATTTTATCATTTTTTTTTTTGCACGTAAAAAATTATAATGTCCCTACTAACTATTTTCATTTATCTGAGTGTCAGATGAATTATTGTAGAACGCTAAGATGATAATTCATTATTCTACTGCCGCGAATTCTCCATCTCGCATCAAACACGAAAAATATATTTAGAAAATCTACTAAATAAGAGAACAAATTTGTTTCAATCAATGCACACACTATACTTATTGGGAGACATTTGACCACCTCAATACAAACTCTATGAATCAACACAATCAAATCAGAAGCTAAGAAATGAGAATGTTTACAAATATTTTATTATTATTGATATATAAATTTTTTTAATATAAGTGTATTTTAAAATTGAGAATTTACGTAAGACTCAATACATTAATATTTATATACATATCTAACTCAATTATTTAACACCACATAAAAAAATACCACAATAATTTTTTTTTTAAGAATGAAATATATGTTTTCTTGCATAAATTTATGAGATAAAAATATAAATATCAAAAGTCAAATTTGTAAATACATAAACTTTAAAGGTTAAATTTGGTTTAACAGGAATTTTAGGCCACGAGCAATCACATACAGACCACCCTAAACTTGATACTTACAAATCAATTATCTTCTTTCACCTATTTTTTAAATTCTCACACAAATATCAAAATTGACTGCAAAATCCTAACCAAACTCTTTATTTTATCAAATCCTCAATATTTTGGAAATGGCACGCGTAAATATATAAGTTTAGATGGTCTTAATGTAATTATCTCTTAAAAAAAATTAATGACTACATAATAAATGTTATATTCACGTTATATTGATATTATATTTGTGTTATATATCATGTAACATTCACGTAACTTCAATGTAACCTACACGTAATCTACACATATATGAAAACAAAAATGTGAAATTTATTTGTAAGTTCAGTTAGTTTACATGTAAATTATATGGAGGTTCATCAAAATTACAAACAATATAAAATGAATATAATCCGAATATGATATGAATATAACTTAGATTATGTATTCAGCAGTTTGAAGTTCTATTATTCTCAGATTTAAGATGACTACTAAGCAAAATCTCAATCGGCAACGCTAGTTTCCCAAATTACTTATTGGCGTACATGTCGGGTACTAATCGAACTATTCCAGGTCTAGTCTCTCCACGCCATCTGCGTCCTGAATTCCGCCCCTTTGGATCTTGGCGCGGCTTCCACAGCCCTCTTCTTCATACATCCTCCCTGATCGGCTCACTCTCGCCTCCTCGTTGTTTGATGCGTTGTTTCTTGTGTCTTCATCGAATTTCTTCTTCTACAATCAGGAGTTCCGTTACGTTAGTTTCTTGATCAATTTTGCTCTTCACTGTTCGCATATTCGAACATGGACAGTCAACGGCGCCGGATAGCATCGGTAGGGCGTTGTAATTGATGTTTCTACCGTGATTTTTGTTACTCTGTATATCTCTTAGTCAATGTGCCACGGCAGCTCTTCTGTGAGGCGAGTCTATGGTATGCAGTTAGAACATAGTTCAGGCTTGGTATTCCATCGTATTGTTGTTCGTGATCAGTTCTAAACCCAAAAGGTGTTGATTGTGGATTGATTGCTTGCTCCGAGGCCTTTTGTGTTAAATGTGCTTGGGATGGCGGTATGGCCTGCATCTTTTAATCGGGCTAGAGGCATTTTCCAAGATAAATGAACTGTGGCTTTGGTTGACTAGCTTTATTTCATAAAAAGGTGGCAGCGCAGCTTTTAGCAAAGTTGTACAATGTTTCATTCCTTCTTCTCCTTACAGGAAGCAACAAATATCCGGCCATCAATGCCCACAGCTTGAAACTCTAGTAAATTCTGATAATTAGAAGAAATATTCTCAGTGGTTATTGTGTATTATTCCTTATTCATGTCATTGACAGTTTTTCTTTAGTCACCGGTCAAATTGATTTTTTTGACTTACCATGGATTCCATTCATGGTTTCTTGGAACCGTGAAGCTTGACTTAATATTTGTACCATAGACGTGCAAAAAAGCTGCATGGATTTTCACAAGAAAATAGATGCCAGACAATTGCCTTGTTTAAACCGGAATGTGGCCTCAGTCATGGTTGATTTTGACTTGTTTCAGACTAATGTTTTTTTTTTTCTTTTGCTAATAGATTTAGAGCCCCTTCTTTCATTTCAAATGTCGGTTCTACCTTTATTTTTTCATGAACAATAATTTTTCATGCGAAGATGTCTATTCATTATACTATTTGAGTATACAAATATATAATTCTAAAGAATACTATAAAAATTATCCCTTTTTATCATCGCTGCACTTATTAATCAGAGAAAATTGTATTCATCTCTTAAATTCAGCTTTGGATTCCAATAACAACAAAAGGAACAATCTGTGAAGTATTGATCTATCCCAATTGTTTAATATATTATGTGCTTCCATGTCTAAATGCTAATGAACATAAATCAAATGGTTATGATGGTTCTATCTATCTTATCTCCTTTATATTATGCCTGTTTCCACGTCTAAAGGCTAATGAACATGAATCAATTTTTTATGATGTCCTTGTTTATCTTGTATCAACAATCTGAGTACCTTTTTTTTCATAAATTCTTATCTTTCTCTTAACTATCTATTTTTTGTCAGTTATTGTTTGACAATGTCTCCTTTACCAAACCCTAGAAAAGTTAGGGATTATTTGGGATGGCTGTAGTTGTCTATGAAAGTAATTGTAGAGTTATTGATTAGTCTAGTGAATAATCTACTCCGCTCGTTATAGCACTTCAACCAGTCGAATAAAGCGCTCCCCGCCTTGAACTCTGATTGGTAATGTGTTATTACTTACGTTTATGATAGTTGAATTGAAGTGGTTAAGATCTAATCAACCCTCATTGGTAATGAATAGCTCAAAATAGAATCTTGCAACCATTCAATTAATTTCTTAATTTGTTTTGTTTCCTTTTTTTAAGTAAATATTTCATACTCCATAGCTAATAAGCTTATATTAAATGTGTTTATCTTTCAACTTTTTGTTTTCAAACTTGTTATTAGTAAAATATTATTTTTTTTGACTTCTTGGTACAATTAATTACCATTATATACATTTTAATCCTCAACTATCTGTGTAAACCAACTTCAAATTTTGAGGTTTCCGTGCAGGGTCTTGGTGGTCTTCTCTTTTGGGGAAACAATTCTGCTTCTGATGACGACAGGTAAAATTCTGAATTTGTGAAACTTGCTTTATTTTCATATATTTATCTTCAAAGATCACTTGGTTTATTTTGATTATATAAATACATATGTAATAAAACATACATATTATAATTTGATAATAGTGAGATGGGAGCATGAGGGCAATTACAAAGAATTACCAGATTAGTGGAAAACAAAAAGAAAGTAATGGTTAATAGTGGAACAAAGCAAAAAGTATTCATCTAAGAAGTGAATAGATTTCTGACAAGCTTTCATTTGTGCCTGCTTGCTTTTATCATATTGAAATTGAAGAATGACGTTAGATATTTTTTTCTTTATTTCCATCCCTAAATTTGAAATAATATCCAAAACCTCTTTTACATTTGAATTTCAATACTCAAAAGGCCGAAGTTTGAATCAAAAGGTTGCTCAAAACTGTCATCAACATACTCGATAATGCTAATGGGATCATGAGCTAATTCTGCTGGATGATCTGAATCAATGATTTTGGACGAATAAGGCATTATGTTATCTTCCATAGGATTTATTTTAGTTGCTAATGTCTTCATCAGAGCTCTTTTGTTAAGGAACTTAGAGTTTAATACCAAGCTTGGTCTCTTCAACATCTACGACCCAGTTTGGGGAGTAAAAATCTTGGAGAATCGACCCCACTTCTATGGTTGGACCAGAACAACCATTTAAGGAGTGATGGATGGATTAACTGGAGACAAATCGGAAAACTCCTTGATTAATTTTTATTCTCTTCTTATTTTTGTTTATTTCAGAATTATTTCTTTTCCATATTTTGGCTAGATATATTTGGTGAGATTGTAAATTATGAGGTACCAGTTTCCCCATACATTTAGCCTTATGGTTGAACATTTGTAAAGGGAATTAAGTGAGAATTCCCTCCCACGGTTATTTTCAGTAACAATTAAAAACCTTGCACTAAACTCTCTTAGTAACGCCTGCCTGCTTGTCTCTTGGTTCATCTCCTCTAAATGTTTTATTGCATTACTTTGTAAAAAAAAGAATTAATTCCATTCATTTTCTAAATAACAGCCACGTTGAGCAACTACTAGACAGAGTAAACAATGGTGTCCTAGCTGAGGATAGGCGATCTGCTATAACGGAACTGCAGCAAGTTGTTGCAGAAAGTAGCTCTGCTCAGTTAGCATTCAGTGCAATGGGTGAGCTGTTATTTTAATATATCTATTTTTAATCTGAAATAAGTACTGCAGTTGAAGCCACTTCTATTTTGGGTGTTCAATGTGTCTTTTTCTTACAGGCCTTCCGGTACTCCTATCTGTGTTGAAGGAAGAACGGGACGATACTGAAATCATTCGAGGTGCTCTGGAAACTCTACTAAGTGCAATCACGCCTATTGATACAGTACCAGGACAGAAGAATGAGGTTCGACCAGCTTCAATGAATGCGGATCTCCTTTCCCGTGAATCAGAGAACATTTCGCTTCTTATTAGTTTGCTGGTAAGTTTTTTTTTCCATGTTACCTCGACTATCATTTTTGTGCATTGTTATTATCTAATAAGGCTCATGTCTCTGTTAATTTGGCAGTCTGAAGATGATTTTTATGTCCGGTACTATACTCTGCAGCTTTTAACAGCTCTTCTCACTCATTCCTCTAACAGGTTAGATTTCTGGTCATATAACTAGTTTGTTTTGATTTTGGTTATCATCAAGTTCATTTTTGTAATCATCGCTTCCTTTTACTTACCCTCCTAGGTTACAGGAAGCCATTCTATCCATTCCTCATGGTATTATTCGCCTCATGGACATGCTTATGGATCGTGAGGTGCAAATCTTTTCCCTGTATTTTTTTTTCCTGTTGTCATTGAAATAAATCTTTAATTTTTTCCTTTTATATATCATTTTCATTTTATTCTTAACTGTTTTTTTCTATGCCTGGATTACCTTAAAACGAATATTCCCTTCATTTGGGTTTTATGTATTGTTCACTGAAGGCTTTTGGAATTCTATACAATCATGTGCTGAAAATTGTTGGTGTCTTTTTTGGGTCGCTGGTAGGGCTGTCAAAAAACCTTGTTGTTCGCGAATAGCTCGTGTTCGGTTCATTAAGTAGCTCGTGTTTGGTTTGTGAAGTAGCTCGTGTTTGGTTTGTGAAGTAGCTCGTGTTTGGCTCATTTGTTAAGTAAATGAGTCAAACACAAACAACCCTTCATTCGCTCGTGTTTTGCTCATTTTAGCTTGAAATAAAGAAATTTTATATATTATTTATATAATAATATATTATATACTATTTATATAATAACATATTATACATATTTATATTTATGTTTAAATCATATTTGCTCGTGTGGTCAAGTGGTTTTGTGCCTTAAATTGCAATGAGCTGGTGCAGGTTCGAATCCAATATCCAACATCTATTTTTTCTAATTAATTTTAACGAGCTAATTTCAAGCCGAACACAAACACACTGTTCATGAGCCGATTTCGAACACAAGCAATTTCGAACGAGCCGAACACGAGCCAAGTTTGAGCTCTCTCAAACTTGACGTATTTACAACCCTAGTCACTGGACAAATGATTTCTTTTGGTAATATTTGGGTTTTGGTTGAGCACAAACACTTTATAATACAGTAACGAACTTGTCTAAGTTTAGCACCCGTGTTATTTATTAATTGATTCCAAGTAGAAAACATGCTTAGTATATTAATTTGTCTCTTTCCCGTGTAGTATGGGTTTTAAGATGGTGTTGTTCTCTATAGAATGATGCGAATCAGTGGATTAGCGAGTGGATAAATGAAATTTATTAGGGTTCAATGTAGCATAGATATATGGCTACATTAGTACTATAATTTTATTGCACTAACAAGAAACTTATTTGAAATGGAGATAAATAACTGTTGATTGTTAATATCATGAGCGGCTGCCTCTTTTCTTTGTAAGCGATTCATTGTTCTCTTCTGCATATTTACAAGTATTTATATGAAATTGAGAATGCAGAACCCCACAATAGGGTATATGCCTCTGTACTCCTTTATATGAAATTGAGAATGTACACCACATCGCCGCCCCAAATGCACCCTTAGTTATTTTCATCGAGCTTTACTCAAGTTTGGGTTGCTTGGATGAAGCTCAACACCAAAATTTGAGCTTGATGAGCTAGATTTAGGTTTTAGATTAGCACCATAGTTGAAAAACAACTCACCGTTGACCTTGTTCTTAAAAAAAAGGAGGAAAAAATCTTTATAAACTATAGTTTGCTTTTAGAGGAAAAAGAGTTTTGAGTGTCACGATCAAGTCTGTGAGTTAGAATTTTTAAGATGGGAATCAACGTTCAGACGACAATGTCATATCAGGGTAATAATCACCCGAACATTAAAGAGACGTTAAACCGCAAAAAAAATCTAATAATATATTCAATCCAAACAGTAGAAACACTTTAGTTGCAAGTTGCAACGTATCTAATTGCGTCACGTCAACAGTTTCAATGAATAATAAAAAAAAGTGAATTCAAGATAATGATTACATTATGCATATTTTCATTTTCTTATGTGAATATTTAAACTATACGTGAAGATTTACCGTAACTTATTGAATGATTACATTTCTAATGTATAAGAAGTTAATATAAATGGCTAGCATGAAGGCTGAAAAAAAATGATGATTAACATTATTATTTCATTTTGTTAAAGCTTTTAAACATTTGTATTTTTTCTTCATTAGAATCTCTTAAACAATTTTGTTTGCATTTCATTTTGTTAAAAAAAATTTGTACCAATTATGGTACAATTTCGTTTAATTTTTTTTCTAAACCTTTTTAATTTTCATTTTCATGCACGGGTGTAATAATATCCACATTAGTATTATAAAGGGACGATATCTGTCATTGATTTATTTATTTATTTCTTTTAATTATTATTTATTTTTCTCAATTAATTAAAATATACATTAATCTTTTAGTGTGGATGCAATTATGTATATTGTTAAAACATGTTATATTGTTTATGTGATAATACTGAGTTTCAACTTTCAATAAAATTTTAAGTTCTTGCAATAATTTGAACAATTCAAATATGATGTGAATTAAATTATGAAATTTCACTTATATTTAAAAGAATCTGTACAAACAAAAATGTAATTATTCATTTTAACTTTGAAATGATTTATTCTATTGCTGAATTTTGAATCTCAACTTCTTATAGCATTGGACCTTATTACTTAAATCATTCTTTTTAATAATCTTAAACTTGTTAAACCTGCAACTTAATATTCTCATGTTAATCATATAACATAAAGACATTATCTTTTTTTGCCCTCTTTTTAAATCGTAGTATGTATGATTAACTTGTATTTCTCACATGCATCAGTCTTTAGTTAATCCCTTGTCACCTCCTTTAATTGATCAATTCTCTGATCACATGTCTATCAATCTATTATTGTTTTATAATCAAGATCTTAAAATATCTATTTTATTAAGTGTGAGTATTTATACAAAATAAAAGTAGTACATATTAAAATAATTATCCCATTTATGGGGCTCTTACATTTTTTTTCCCAAATATTATAGTAAGAAAAAGTATTACGTCCGGAGTTCAGATGTGGATCAACATTTGGACTCCAACGACACATTGACGCGTGGTAGACCTCATTCGGGATCCATGTGCATGATCGAAATAAGTAAATAAAGGTGGTGGCCCGACCGGGCTTGAAGATGTGTGACGTTGGCCGAAATTTGAAATACTCGAAACGCTTTGACGTGCCTGCCCGCATTCACCATTTATTCTCTTAGGTTTTACCGCGCGATGTATTTTTTGAGTTTCTTCTAGCCTTCATTCTTCAATCCTCTCGAGGGTTTTTTCTGCGCTATTTAAGCGAGGTTTTAGTTTTCGGTGGAAGCATGGAGCTTCTAGGGCTTTTTTACCTAGAGTTTACACGACGCACCATGCTTCATTTCTTACTTTCCGGGGAAAAAGACGTTTACCATTACTCTTCCGTTGTTCATAAAGAAAATATTGTATTTTAATGTTTTATTTAAACTTTTGTTTCATATATAATAAATTCTGAACGAGTTAAGGGTTTTCTGCTTACTTTACAAGTCTGTTATATTTGTGGATATTGACATAAGTAACATGATGATACAAATAAACTATAAAGAGGGTAGAATCATTTCTTTTAAGAAAATACTTTATATAGCCATATTGTTTTGTTTAAACAATGTGTTAATATATTTTGAGCATGTTTGTTTCCATATATTAATTTTTTTCAATGAACTTTGCTCGAGCATCATTATCATACAAAAAGGTTACAACGATGGTATAACTATTTTTCAAAAAAATAGCTTTTGTGATAATTTATTTTTATTTAGAACAATGTTTTATGCCAATTTAATTTTGTTGTTCCACAAAGAAGGAACAAAAAATTTTGTTTAGTCGAAATAGCATGTATTACTCTAGAAATATTTTAAATAATATATAATGAAATTTGTATCATGTTTTGTTTCTTCTATTGTTGGTTTTACATTGAAATTTGTCTTGTAGACTTGAGGGTACAATGGGGGGAGGTACACAGTTTTCTGCACACTTAAAATATCATTTAGTGGTATAAAAATATTTTATATAATGTGTTATACTAATTACATCACGTTTGATTGCTTATATTAGTGATTTTTTATTGAAATTTCTTGTAGGTTTGAGAGTACAAGGAGGATATAAAGAAAATGCAAAATTTTTCTATACAATTAATATGGAATGCTCCAGAAATATTTTAAAAAATATATAATGATATTTGCATTATATTTTGTTGCTTATATTTGATAGTTTTTCATTAAAATTTGTCTTGTAAGCTTGGGTGTACAAGTAGCGTACAATTTCTTTTAATTAAAACATCATATTCTTGTCTAGAAATATTTTAGATAATGTGTTATGCTAATTGCATTACGTTTGATTATTTATATTTGTGTTTTTTCATTGAAATTAATCTTATAGGCTTGAGAGTACAAGGAGGTTACAAAGAGGGCACAAAATTTTTTTTCACTAAAATAACATGGAATGCTTCATAAAAATTTTAAACAATATGCAATGATTTTTTTATCATGTTTTGTTGCTTATCTTGAAAGTTTTCCATTGAAATTTAACCTTTTGGCTTAACAGTACACCTCTACAAGGAAGTTACAAAGTAGGCACAAAATTTTTTTGTACTTAAAACATCATGTGGTGGTTTAAAAATATTTTAGAAAATGTGTTATGCTAATTGCATCACGTTTGGTTACTTATATTGATAGTTTTTCATTGAAAATTGTCTTGTAGCTTGAGGGTATAATAATGGTAGAATGCGGGTATAAAATATTTTTTTCACTAGAAAAAACATGGAATGCTCTAGAAATGTTTTGAACAATATGGAATGATATTTGCATCATATTTTGTTTCTTATATTAGTGGTTTTCTGTTGAAATTTGTCTCATAATCTTGAGCGAATAAAGCGGGTACAATTTTCTTTTTTTTTGGCATTTAAAACATCATATAGTGCCCTAGAAATATTTTAAATGTGTAATGCTAATTGCACGCTTATATTGATATTTTTCATTGAAATTTTTCTTGTAGGCTTGATGGTATAAGGAATGTACAAAGAGGACACACATTATTTTCATTAGAAACAATATGGAATGCTTTAGAAATGTTTTAAGCATTTAATGGTATTAGCATCATGTTTTGTTGCTTATATTGATATTTTTTCATTAAAATTTATCTTGTACATTTGAAGCTACATGGAGAGTATAAAAAGATACAAAAAAAAGTGCACTTAAAACATCATATAGCGTTACAAAAATATTTTAAACAATGTAATTCTATATGCATCGCATTTGGTTGCTTATATTGATATTGTTTCATTGAAATTTGTATTGTAGGCTTTAGAGTATTAGGAAGTTATAAAGATGATGCAAATTTTATTTTCAATTTAAAACATCATGTAGTGCTTAAGATATGTTCTAAACAATATGTAATGTTAATTGCATCACATGTGGTTGTTTGTATTGGTGTTTTTTCATTGAATTTTGTATTGCAGGCTCGAGACAAAGATGGTGCAAAGAGAGAAAAAAAAATATTTTTTTAGAAATAACATGAAATGCTCTAGAAATATTCTAAATTTATATGATTTAGAATATTGTAGGAAGGGATGGATTTAGGTATGAAATCAAATAGGAAAGGGAATTAAATCGAAAGGGGACCGTGGTTACTGTAGCAGCAACAGTGCCGTTGTCGGTAAGTTCCCACGATACTTTGTGCAGCTGCTATTACTTGAGTTGGAATCTCTTGTAAGCAAACGTGTAAATACCATTGTTGTTCTGGGCCACATCTATAAATACTTGGCCATTAAATGCTGCTTCTCATTGTAATCTTCCATCTTTATTCTCCAAGTGCTCCCTTTAAAGTTCACTGACTTACCGACTTCCAAGTTGGTTTGACTTATAAAATCCCCCGTTTTTTTTTAAAGTATCAAATACTTCTCCCGGGAGCCACTACCCTTAGGCGAGGCATTGATTTCTTCAGAGCCTAGGATTTCTGTTTGTGTCCAAATCTCTTTGTCCACAAAACTGATTCAGAATATAGCAAGTAATTGTATATTTTGCTATATTTTTGTAAAAACTTTAAATATAATGTATTTACAAAATTAACAACGAACTATTGTCTTGTACATTCATATTATATATTATATTGTTGTATTCATTTTATATATTTCAATGTTTTTATTATATTAGTTTAAAATTTTAATATATATAATAATAATAATAATAATAATAATAATAATAATATATTTATGATCCATTTATTATTAATTTTGAATGTGATTGTGTGCTATGGGGCATGAAGTTTGCATGGGGAATGCGCACTATCTTATTTATCCACTTTCCAATGTGACTTTGGAGTATCTATCAACCAATAAATTGGAGTGGTCTTACTTCAACTCCTCACTTTTTAATCTTCTTACATGTAGCCAAACAAGCTCTTAAGCCATTTGAAGAGTTTGAATCTTGAAGGAAATAAAACTACTGATTTTTCACTGTGATTAAAGAATTGTAACACTTTCCTAAAGCTTTTTCTTTTAATTTATTTGGCGACAAAATCACTTGCAAAGTTTGTTAAGCGGAAGAATCTCATTCCTAAAGAGCTCACATGGATTTTTCCTCGCCTTTTTTCTGTGTCTTGCCTGCCCATTTACTATTTCAATTTTTCATAAGGTGGAGGTGCGGAATCTTCTTGCTACTCTTCAATAATTTTTTCTGGGATTTTGATATGGTTTATTATCATTTCTTATTAAAGGAAAAGTGACAGTTAAATATTTTAAAAAACTACTTTGTTAAAATAAATTAAAATCCTTATCTAGTTTTTTATTTTGAATACTAGTTTCTGAGTTATTATTGATCACTCTGTGAAAAAAGTTCTAAAAACCCATGGTAATAGTTTGAAATGCACCATCAAGTTCGAATTGAAGTTAATTATTTCATTTATATGCTTCAGTAGCCATACTCTAGTCCACGTAACGTACTAGTATAAATTATCAAGATATGCTATTTAAAATTGTCGTCTTTTTTTCTGTAGGTTTTATATTTATTGATTTAAATCATCCCCATTTCTTCGGAGAGCCTTCTGCTTTTCTATTTTTACACATCCTTTCAATACACAATCAATTTAATGTTAAGTTTTCCAGATCTGTTGGCTTTCCGTGACAATTCCATGAAGTAACTATACTTAATTTTCCACGTACACGTATGCTCAAAGAAACTTGACATGATTTTCTATTTGTTGTCTGTAATTTTCATTTGATCTCAACTCTTAGTTAAGCTATTTATGCAAGCTTACTTTATATGAAAGGTTATCAGAAATGAAGCACTACTACTTCTTACATACCTAACTCGTGAGGCGGAGGTGAGCTACCTTACTTTTATCTTGAGAAAGTTTCCATCAATTTCTTGAACATTTTCTATTACTCTCTCAATACGTGGAACATCTTGTCATCTTGTTTTTTCAGGAAATTCAAAAGATTGTTGTTTTTGAAGGAGCGTTTGAGAAGTTATTTAGCATTATCAAAGAGGAAGGAGGATCTGATGGGGGTGTTGTTGTCCAGGTGATCGGTCTATATTTTACTTTGAAAACTTGCCATTATCTTATCAGCCCAATAAAGAGGTTGAGTTTTAGGCTGTTGTGCTTACATAATTTCTGACCAAACAAATTAGAATACTGCAATTTTTTTTTCTTTTGAAACAGATGATATATTTATATGAAGTATCCTTTTAATTCACTCATGCACTTCAATGTTCTTGCTATCATAATAGGATTGTATTGAGCTGCTGAATAATCTCATTCGCAACAACGCTTCTAATCAGGTTTGCCCTAATGACTTCTTTTAACAATTAACCACGATGCTTATTCTAAATTTTAGATCTCATTATTCAGATGTTGCTCAAGGAAACTATTGGATTTGAGCCTTTGATATCAATTCTGAAACTCCACAGAGGAAGTGCTTATAACTTCACACAACAGAAGGTATATTGAAGTGGACGCTCCTACCCTTTTTATCTTAAAGATTACTTTTAATGGATATGCAGCTCTACTGGTTCTGACTGTTTTTTTATTTTGAAATGAAAAAATCGTCTTTGTAGTAGACAATAAATCTGCTACATGCACTGGAAACTGTTGACTTGCTTCTGATTGGAGGTCCCGATGCTGACCCAACAAAAGATGCTAATCGATTATCTAATCAGACGGCATTTGCTCAGGTAGTTAAAGGACTAGAAAGCATTTATATATTTGTAAGTTGAATGGATTTTCTCAACCCAATGTTATAATTGTCTTTTATTCAAAAATTTCAGAAGAAAATGTTAGACCATCTTCTGATGCTGGGAGTTGAGAGTCAATGGGCTCCGGTAACCGTGCGCTGTAGGGTGAGACATTTCACTGTCATTGCAAATAGTGTTGAAAAAATTCTTGCTTTTTTAAGTTTTGAGAAAGTCTCAAAATGATCCCCTTATCCTTTGCAGGATGTTGTTTTAGTCCCAAAGTGTATAAGAGTATCAATTTAGTCCCATACTCTTTTAATGGGGTTACAATAGTCCTTAGGGACTACTTCAACCCATATTAAAAAAGTATGAGGAGTAAATCGACATTTTTATAGACCCGGGGACTAAAATAGCTTCATGTAAATGGTCAGCAGACTATTTTGATCCTTAACCCTTTCAGTTTTTATCAGAGCTTCAGCCAATGTTACTGTAATGATTTTATCTTTCAGGCGTTGAGATGCATAGGAAACTTGGTTGTGAGAAATCCTCAGAATTGTGATGCTCTTGCAAGCCAGTTGGTTGGAGAGGAACGCCATTCTGAGCCCGCCCTTAATGCTATTCTTCGTATTAGTCTGAGTACCTCTGTTTCTCAGGAATTTGTTGCCGCTGTCTATGTTTTCACGTGCTTTTGCGAGGTTATCCCATTACCCCCTTGCCATAATTTATTGCTTTTTTTTCTTAAATGTCATGCATTTTTATTATAAATCATTCTGCTACATTATATTCTTTTACTGTGCTAACACGGTTCTTCCTGAATTTTGACTTTAATGGTGCTGCTTTCAATCATTTTCTATAACATGCTTGTTGAAGCTTTGTAGAAGAATGCTTGTATTTTATACTTTCCGAAATATACTCCAAATTTCACTTACTGCAAAAGATTCCTAAAAATCCTAAAGCCACTGTAAATTATATGTTCCGGGGTTATCCCAAGCTTTTCATCATCTAAGGTCTTACTGGTAACTAATGGCTTTTGCAGGTTGGAAGAAATAGTTTTCTTCATATGTTGTGAAAAGACCTGGCAAGTAATTCTAAATTAGCCAGAAATGTATGCATATATATTGAAAAATTTTATGACTGGGTTTTTTGGTGAGACCTCAAAACCATGTAGTAAAGACCCGTTTTACTGGGGTAAATTACGCTTGATAAATTTTTGGCAATTTTCTTCCATTCCTTTTTGAAGATTAAGGGTCATACGAATGTTTTTTATGGTAGCTGTGGCAAGGTAATATTAATTTTGTTGGGCGGTTTCTTGAAAGAAAAAAACAAAGGTAAGCATTCCCATCCTAAGATTGAAAATTTTCTCCATTTCTTAATATAATACTAGAGAATTGGATCCTACAGTATGATTCACATTTTTTAAGTGAAATTAATAGGTTTTTGATGTTTATGTTAATTGTCTCAATTAAGCATATGATGCCTTTTTTGGTATTATGATTATTGAATGTTTTTAATTTCCAAAATAGTGGGTATATTTTCTGTTCTATGCAGAAGAATATTGGCACTGCATGATCGTTCTAAGTTCATCTGTGTAAAGAGCTTTTTTTATGGTCTTTTATGTTTATCTTCAAGCTTGTTTTTGTTCATAATTGCAGCTCTAGATCAGTAGTGTCATATGAAATCTAATGAGTTATCTCAAACCTCTTGGACTTTGTGTACTAAAGAGCTTTTTACAGCTCTGAAATGAGTGACCTCACTGACAATGCTGTTTTTTAGAAATTTTATGGAAGCACCCTCATGACTTGATGGTGATTTTCTAGCCAATTAAAAACTGGAAAAGAAGGTCGTTAAGACCTTAAAGTATTGGAGTATAATTGACTTGTAAAATTTCTTTGCCGGCCATGTTTCAAGGCTGTGAATTAGAAATATGATTTTTATTGATTTTGAAAAAGCTTACGGTAAGGTTCCAAGAGAAGTCCTTTGGAGATTTTTAGAGAAGAAATGTGGTATATTACTTATATTCAAGTCATTAAAGCTATATATACTAGAATTACTTGTGTTTGAACAGGAGGAGGATTGACAAAGTATTTTCCTATTTCAGCTGGATTACATCAGAGATCGACTTTAATTCCATATCTTTTTGCTTTAGTTATGGATGCTCTTACTGGACATTTACGGGAGGATGTACGTAGGTGTATGCTTTTCACTGATGATATTCTACGTGTGGGTGAGACTAGAGAAAGAGTTCAGGAAAACTTGAATTATGGAGGTCTTCGTTTGAGTAGAACTAAAACTGAATACATGGAATATAATTTTAGTAGTAGTAGCTCTAGTGGCAGAGTTGCAACTATGAGTGTTCAAATTATTAAAATGTATGAATTCTCGAGTCTATTGCTCAAAGTGATGGTGATATATATGATGATGTTATTAGTAGAATTCAAGTTGGTTGGTTGAAGTGGAGGAATGAGGCTATATTGTGTGATAAAAAAGTACCACTTAAACTGAAAGGAAAATTTTTTAAGATGGTAGTGTGACCTGCAATGCTCTATGGTGCAGAATGTTGGCCTTTAAAAGAGAAGCATAAAACAAAGTTAAGTGTTTGTTGAGATGAGAACACTTAGGTGAATTTGTGGCTTGACACTTAGAGACAAAATGAGAAATGATTATGTTTTCGTGATATGGTTGGTGTAGCTGCAGTGGTGGATAGGATTAGAGAGTTGTCTTAGATGGTTTGGTCACCTTAAACTTCTATCAATTGATGTTCCGGTTAGGAGAGTAGATTTTTTAGCTTCGCCTGATGTTAAAAAAGTCAGAGATAGATATTGTATAAAAAAATGTTCATAATCTATTTGAATTAAATGAAAATATGACACTCAATAGGACGTAATGGAGAAAAAGGATTGTTGTAGCCGGCCCCTCTTAGTGGAATAAAGGCTTATCGTTGATGTTGTTGTTATAGTTATTAGAAGTATTAGAAATATTACAACATCTTCAAGGTGAAAATTCTCAGAAATGTCAACACCTAAACTGGAAACATGGAATACAAAGGCGGGAATAGATGATCAAATAGATGAAGTATTATCTGAACATTTTCATTGTTTAAAATATCATCCAAAATATAAAAGAATAATCTATTTCACAAAAGTTTACTCATAAAAGTTCGTTCAGATGTAAAACTATTACAACTGATAACAAAATAAAAAAATTGAAATGTTATACTTATCGCTTTGGGTTCCTAGACTTGTGTACACAATCTCAAGATTCATCAACTCTAAAGGAGATTTCTTTGAAAATTGTGGCAGTTGAATGTACGAGTTAAACATTTCGGTGGATAAAATATCTCTAAATTATAATATTTCATATTTTTAAAATATTTTTGTAAAAGGCAATAAGCAGCAAAATTGAGATGAATTCAAAATTGTCTCATCATTTGTCATCATTGCTTGGATACTTGCACTAATTTTATTGCATTCTCAATATCCTGCTCTTTTCTTTGTAAGGATTGTGATAATTCATTTGTAATACCTAAAATATCAATCATTAAATGCATTGTAAAGATAAGGTCAAAAGATTTCATTGCACCGATTAAAACACCAACTTCAATTGACCGTTGATCATGTACCTCATCTTTCTTTATTATCTCACGTACTTCAATCACAGATACATACATATTTGTAATACTACTTCCAACAACAACAAACCTTTATCTCACTAAGCGGGGTGGGTTACATGAATTCTTTTTCTCCATTACATCCTATTGAGTGTCATATTTTCTTTTAATTCTGTTAGATTAATATCATTTTTAATACAAAATGCCCTAGTCTTTTTTTATGAATACATTTTTGGGAGATTAATTAAAGTATGAAAATGTGAGTTATAGCTGGTTTCACCAGTTTGTTACAGAGTAGTGTTGACCTCAATTTTCGTGAGGTCTAGTTTTTTTCGTAGGAGTTAGGATCTAGCCTTAGGGGTCTTCCTGCGACTATCTTAGAACCTTAGAAGTGGTGCCCGCCTCGTTTTAGTTCGACCTGTTTTTCGTCCTCTTTTGGAGTTTCGCGTGTGTGGTATCGACTTCTAGCTCTTAGAAGGATGAAACCGACACAAGGAAACCCAAAATGGATTCCTATAGGACCTTTCCGAGCCTTAGGT